>CAMOHE010044087.1:0-22902 GCA_946598075.1 Artocarpus hirsutus
TTTTTTTTTTTTTATGGAACATCAAGTTGTGAGGGATAAAGTAGAATAAATTTTTATTTTTAGGGGTTAAATTTGAACTTAACTCTTTCTTTTTAGAGAAAAATATGCGTTAAAATTGAAAGGAATTGTGCAACAAAGGCCTTCAAAAATAAAATTGTTAGCACGAAGATTACTACAAGTTTAGCTTCCATGTGAACTAGAAAATGGGTGAAAGACAATACTAATTGAGATTCTATTGCCTTCAAAGTGACCTTTTCACATAAAAAATAATAATAATAACAACAACAACATCAACCCTAATCGTCTGTGAATTAGGGTACAGTTGATATGTTAAAAAGAGATAATAAAAGAAGAGATCCTTTTTTCTATCAAATAATATTTTTACTTACAAAAATAAGAGTATGCGATTTGTTTATGTATTTTGAACTCAAGCTTTATGTGGGTTGAATCAACCAGATTTCTTCTCGGGTCCAAATTGTGAAAATTACTACTCAACGAGGAAAAAACCTAGTAAAATATCATGCTATAGAACCCAGAGAATGACAAAATTTAAAAAACTAATGGGGGGTTTGTGACTGAGGTGGTAAATGTTTTTCCTTGGTGTAGAATGGGTTTGTCTCCCGGCTTCCATTTTATCAGAGTATTTTGCACATTTCTCCTTAAACATTTTTTTTTATAATAATCAAATCGTTTTGTGATTTTTAATTTTAATAAAGTATTATAAATTTGCCTCCAAATTAAAGACGGTTGTTAGAATTTAAACAAAAACTTTTATACATGGTATGTGAGCTCCTTGGAGGAAGAATAGCATTTGCTTTCAAATTTTAACATCACTCGTCAATTTACTTGCTAATTCATTCAGAATTTGGGGACAAAGACGCCCAAAACTCGAAACAAAAAAAATCAAAAGGTCCAATAATAAATAAAATATAAGTCTTAACCTAGTTTTATGAAAATTTAACGCGTCTAAAGCCGCAACTAGCATAAAAGCGCTCTTCAAAGAGTTATTTCTATTGACTTTAAAGCACTCTTGTCATGAATAGAGAAGCTAAAGAAAAACTCGTGAAAAAAACTCCGGAAACTTGGAAGGACAGCGGAATGCGTATCATCTAAAATGCATCCCAAATTCTTTCAATGTGCCTTGTTTTCCCCCAATAAGGGAATTTTGATGATTTTATACAAAACATTTCAGTGTTGGCTAAAAGAGATAATTTCAATGTAGTATCTTTTATTATATCGTGTAATATAAGTTTTGATACTTTAGTTTTGAAATATTTTATATCGATATCTTGATCTTTTAGAAAATCTTTTTTAATAACGTGAGGATTTTTTCGAACCCAAAAAAGCACAAAAAATGCATATTTAATACCTAAAAAACGCCTTTGAGTACTAAAAAATATTTTCTAAAAAGTCAAAGTATTGATATAAAATATTTCAAAACATAAAGTACCAAACTCATACTTTGATAAAACACAAGCTACTAACTTGAAATTTTCACTTAAAATAACCCAATGACGCTATTGACTAAGAGAAGCAAAAAAAAAAAAAAATGTTACAAGCGTGGAAACTTACTTGCCCACGAGCAAAGTCGGGCAAATAGAGTGAAAAAAACTAACAAGAAACTAATAAAATAAAAAATACAAGTTAATAAAAAAAAACCAAAAAAAAAAAAACAAAAATCAGAAGTTGCTTTACAACTTGACTGAGCAGCTAATATAAACTTCAGCCACAACCCTCCAATAAACCAATTTCAGACAGCTTGCATTTATATTAATACATTCAACCCCTTTTCTTTTCTTCTCTTCTTTTTCCTCTCTCTCTCTCTCTCTCTCTCCATTTTCCCCAAAATCCACGATTTATTTCTCACATGCTTGGTCTCAAGATACACAAACACGCAAAAGGAAAATTTTCCACCCTAACTGCACTGATCTTCCTAAACCATAATAGTATCTTATGTCGCAATCTCATCGACCTCCGAATTAAACACAAAACTTGGAAATGTTGTTGTAATATCCCTGCAATTAATTCAAGAAACATGGATTATAATATTGTCCACAGATTCTAACATGCTAAATCTTGCAGGTGAGGAAAAGGTAATGGATTGAAAGTTGCAGACCTCAGATATGGAAGGGTCATGATCTTCAATAGCGACGGATTCTTGGAAACGAAGTTTTTCCATTCGGTTTTGTCTATTTTCCCATCTTCATTGACATCAGCTTCCATGAAAGTCTGTCACCAGAAAATGAATAGCTTTAATTGTAAGTAAGAAATTTTCTAAGACATTAAACAATGAGTGGATAACAAGTAACAAGTAGTCATTTTAGTATGAACTTAGATTACAAGAAAGTTGCTTACTTTATCAAGAATTATTTCAATGGTCTCATCAGCCAGCTTCATTTCGGATTCACAAAGAAGTGCAATCAACATTTGCTTGACCTGCACATACAATACAAGAGAGATGCATAAGCAGATACAATCAGACAGAACTAAAAGAAAGAAAGATTGAGAGAGAAAGTACTTAAAACTTTTTCTTTTCCCTCAAATAAGCATAAAAATGTTACGACTCGCTAAAGTAAATGTACGAGAGAAAAGAGAGTTTTAAGTCCTGACACTTGATAAATAATTATGCATACCAAATAATTCAAATCAAACATATCAAGACAGAGAAAAAGTAACATAACATGCTCAACAAGAACATATCAAGATATAGAAAATGCCACTTAAAGAACAGCACTGACACACCTCTTGGCGCTCAATAAAGCCTGTATTATCCAAGTCGTAGAGCTTAAATGAAACTGCAATAAAGTTCAAAAATGTCAATCACAATAGCTCAATAATACCAACATAAACATGTAGAACAATGAACGGAACGTAGCATTCTGCTCTTTGCAGTTAAGTATCTAGATTTTCAACTTACAATCAATCTTGTCTTCTTGTGGAGCATTCGGGTGAAAGAAATTAAGTGACCTAACAAAGTCACCAAAATCAATGTATCCCTTCTGCTTGACATCAAACATATCGAAGAGCTGCGAATGAAATTAATCAAATTTAAGTAGTCATCCCTAAATATAGAAAGGAAGAAAATCCCCCGAACTCAAACTGATAAATGTTGTCAAAAGAGGTCATTAAATTACACTCTAAATTTAAAAATTTGGGGGGGAAAACATCAGTTATTGCAACAATCCTTTTTTTTTTTCATTTTTTCGTCGAAAAGGAGGACGGACTTAGTTTAGCTCCTTGAGTAAACTTTATAGTCAGCAGTGCTTAAATCACACAAAACTGTTTTGCTTCCTTGCTTCTATTTTAGTGCGTCAAACTCATCCACTCACACATTGGTGAAGGCATCTGAAGTTCCTTCGTTATCCAACTTTTGTTTGTCAAATCAACTTACCAGAGTGTGGCAATACAAATAGTAGTCAATACAAGTTATTTATAAAAATGTAGAGAGCAATAAATTCAACACATACAATATGTTATTTAGACAGTTTCAAGCATTGCAATTGTATCTGTTCCCAATAGAATCATCGGTTAAACATCACCCCAGCCCCCTGCAAAAAAAATGTATTCACAAAACACAATACAATACCCGATTTGCAAAGAGGTTCTCTTTCTTCCTGTTTTTGAAAAGAGCCAGTTGAAACTCTTCCTGCATATACAGCAAGAACATTTATTAAGAGTCGCATATAACATCTACACATATCATGTTATAATGCGAACCCAAGAGAAGCATATTTTCTCATTTTCAAATATCATTATTAGTATAACGTATAAAAAAGCATACTTTCTAAACAAGAGCATCACGTAAGTTAAACTTGAGGTTTATTTTTTTTTTAACTCATTTTTAAAGCAAGTGCTTTTGCACAGATCTATGAACAACCATACTTCTTATACAGAGCACCAAACCAACAATAGAATTAAGGAACCTTAAAACTTAGTTCAGATCTCAACCAGAGAAATTAAACAATAACCAGAACAGTAAGCAAAAGCCAAATAATACAGCTCAAACAAGAATACCTTGTTTATTAACCCATCATCAATGACAGAACTGCTGATGCTCTTGTACAGCTCAAACAAGGCTTCAACTTCGCTAACGCTAACTGGAGATTAAAAGTTAACACATAATGTAAACTTTACATTAACAAGAAAGAGATCGTAGCAAGACGAACCAATGAGCTAATGAAGAAGAATCACCAATGGTACTCAACCAGTCAAAAATTCTCATCTTTTGCACGAAACCTATGTTATCTATGAGTTCCACAGAGAGTTTATGAATTTGCGACCACTTAAAACTATAGCTGGATGTATGTTTACTTTGGTCATCAGAAGTCAAGATATTACCAAAAACTAAAAAATAAAAAATTTAAAAAATTTAAAAAAAATAAAAAATTGTCCTAATTGAAAGAGAAAACTACTTACATGCCGTCTGCGAAGCGAGGACGACCGGGTCCTCATATCCCGGGAATTGTCTCCTTCCTGTAGACTGTAAACAGCCCATTTACTGAAGAAGACGAACAACAACAACAAGGGGGAGGTGTTGCTCCTAGTATGCTTCACTACAATTCATCATCAAAACCATCTTAACCTTGCAATTCAAAATTTGGGAATTCAAAGAAAATCATTGTAAACTAATTAGTCAATAAAGTAAACCCATTTTCACAAAACTCTAACTTTTTTTTGTTTTTTATTTTTATTTTATTTTATTTTATTTTGCAGCAGTATTGATACGTAAATTGAAAATAATAATAATAATAATAATAATAATAACAACAATGGATAGTACAGTGATGATTAAAAAACAAAAACCTCCATAATTTATCATCTAAACCCTCAAAAAAAAATTTACGATAAAAGCAAAGTAAACTATGGATTTGTGAACTTCTAAGCATGTAGATGACAAGATTAACGGAAATAACAAAACCGACAAGACGAAAGATAAAATATGCATGTTAAACCCAAATTATGCAGATCGAACATTAAAGTTCAAAACTTTCCCCTTCAATTTCTCAGCTACCAAGCAGAATGCTTGCGACGAAGATAAAAAAAGCATCAAAATTCAATAAAGAAATCAAATCAAAAACCATACGCCGCAGAAAAACACTAAATTCTGACACATTATGGAAGAAATACAAAAAAAAAAACTGAATCAAACCCAGGAAAATTTCATCCCCAAGAAATTGATAAACTTATAATATAAATAAAATATATTAAAAAAAAGAAGAAAAAGAAGAAAAATGCGAACAAACTTACCGACCAAGAACTTGGCCGGAAAACAGCGTTTTACTTTGCAATCAATAGAGAAAGATTAAGAGCTAACTAGCGTTAGTATAATTACGGGAAATTACAAGCTGGAAAAATGTGGTGAAATGAAAATTCTTTGGAAGGAAAAAATCAACGGCTGAAACATGAGTTTGATCAAGGAACTTACCAATAATTTGACGCTCAGATTTGTCCAACAGAGACAGCAGGGAAGTTAGAAACGTATCCAACGAAGAGGAAATCAAAAAGATCAAAAAACAATAGAGGAAGAGAGAGCAATCATATAGGGGGGAAGGCAAGTGGGACACACGCGTTGTAAAAGCGAGTGAGGGAAAGGGATGACTTGTTAGCCTTTTTTGGCAATTTGGTATCGGCTGATATGGAACAAAACAATTGTGGGGTGTTTCGCAATTGCTTTCACCACTTAATTTTTATCATAAACTCAATTATAAATAGTAAAAAAATTTTATTTGTTATAATAATAATAAAAAAAATTACTATAATATAAAACTTTCACATGCTACAATAAAAATAATTTCTATCACTGGTTCCCACCACTTTTTCAAATACCCACTGAGATTAGCAAAGTTACAGTGTTCCCGTTTCAAAATAAAAAAAAAAAAGAAGGAAAGAAAAAAATAAGTAAATTTCGTGTTCCCATTTAATTTGCATGGTCTTTATTTTGTAATTTAAACCTACCGGGTAATTTTGAGATCTTTGTTTAAGTTTGTTTTTTATGGTATTTTTTTGAGAAATTTTGTACCACAAGTAGATCATTTTATTTCACCCCATCATATTTACTTTTTAACGGTTTGATATGTGATTTTTCACACTACAAATTTAAGTGCACGATACAAAATTATTTTCAATTATAGATTAAACCGTTAAAAAATTAATCCGACAATTAAAACATTCATGACAAATCGATGATGCAAAATTACTTTCTCCGCTGTAAAAATTCTCATCTTTTTGGGGTCATGCTATTATTTTTTGTTTGATAAAAATTGAGTGGCCATGTTGATGATTTTGAAAAAGAAGTAAATATCATATAGAAGAACCATTCAAATCCTTAATCATTTTATTGGGAGTAATTGACTCATGCCTTGTTAATGATCACATTTTGGAAAACTGTGTCTTTTTTAAGCCTTTTCTTTTCTGTTTTTGTGATGAAGTGGAGAATTCAATTTGGTTGAGTACTAAATTGGTGTTTAGTTTGATTCGGTTTATTATGTGGATTGTTTTTGTTGCCCAGTATCTTCACTTGTCAAGGCATTTTTAAGCAAAAGTCACTGATCTTAAACCCAATTGCAGCTTTTTAAAGGAAAATAAGATTTTTTTTGGCTTTTTAATAACTCCTCCAATCTTCTTTTTCGGTACAGCTTCTTCCGCTTGATACAATGACGAATTTAGTATCGTTATCAATGAATTTAGTATCCTTATCAATCTTTGTCTACCTAAATTTTTTTAAATTTAGCTTTTAAAAGTTATATATCTGAAAGAATATATAAAGCACACAAAATGGTTAAAACTACGAAAGTACAATTTAATCCAAATTCGAGTGAATAAAACTCATCACCTTTATAAATCAAGATCTAAGTGGTTTGTACACGTATTTTTATTTTGAAATATAAAGACTAAGATTAAAAATAGACAAAAAAAAAAACTACTGAAAAGCAAAATTTTAGTAGTGATTGTTGGTATAGCCTATTTGTAAAATCATATCTAATTTCATTTAAAGACGAATAATTCTAATTCCTCCGCACTCAAGTTTAAAAATTAAAAAAAAAAAAAGAAGCAAAATCTTAGCTAGGTTAACGTTGGAATTTGAGTTTAGGAGAGAAAAAGTGTGAGAAACTAGTAAGTTTTTCTAACAAATAACCTATCTCAAAACTATAATTTTAAACACACTTAAAAGATCATATTATTAAATAAAACGTCAAAGACAATTTTTTGTACGTGTCGTGAAACTACTTTTTCATGACCTACATTGTTCTTCTTTACATAAAGTTGAAAACATAAAACCTTAAGCGGGCTATAACAAGAAAAAGTAAAGGAAAACAAAATTCCTTAAAAGGGGTGTAACAAGAAAACGTCAAGAAAAAATAGTAATTAAAAGGAAGGATTTAACCGGGCCACATGGACCTGAAAACAGCCGTCAGCTTTTTTTTTTGGTTTTTGTTTTTTGGTAGATGAGGGTTCCGGAGAGGCTTCACCTCTAGTTAATTACCAACTAGACCAAGTTTTGGGCATGACGTTATTCAAAATAAAGGACTTTTCTGGAAGTAAAGATACCACCAGATGAAAAAAACAATGGTATGTTTTTTTTTATTATAAAAAAAGAAAGAAAAATAAAAACAAATGAGAAATATTTTTTAAGCTTATAGAGCTATAACCATGCTCTTAATAAAACAATAAAAAAATTTAAAAAGTACATTATATATTAAATTAGGACCCACATATTTGTGAATAGCAACATTATAACCAACGAATATGAAAATGATTTTTCAAAAACAATATTTGTGTCAAATAAAAATTATAGGAGTCCCTTTCTTAAGACAATTTCGATAACCTTCTCTTAAGCGTTCCATATTAAATCATCAAATACATCATCATGTTCGTTCTTCTTGAACGAAAGCTTCTTTTCAAGGACGTTACATAAGTGTAAAAGTTCAAAGCCCGTGTAAAGAAACTTCTTCCTGTAGTCTCTACTTTTACATTTTTATACGCGAAAGGTTGTCTCGGAGCCACTTTCTGGTCCAAAATGAATATTCTGCTTTTGCCCCAGTTAGCTGTTTTTTTATACTTTTTTATTTTTAGTTTGTCCGCCTAAATCTTTCTAGTTGTGATATTTATATGAGATTCTTTTAAACTATTTCGATTGTATCCTTAATTTTAATGTTTAAATATTTCACATTTCAACCCTATGTTCCCATATAAACCGATATATAATCAATGACATGGTATATAAGTTCACAATGTTGCGGATTCTAAACCCAATTAAAAGGTTGGTTCATTTAGACCCTCTCTCTCTCTCTATAAATATATATAAGTATATATATATATATATATATGCAAATAATTTACAAAAAAAAAAAAAAAAGAAGAAAGATTGTACAATTATTTCATTTCATTCACATACCCTTGAAAAGATTCCTAATCTGCCACGAGTAACGGGAACAAGAAAATGCTATTGGATGACATGATTAACCATTTCTCAACATTCAATCCGAAGTGGGTCAATTGTCACTCAAAAATCCGGCGAAGAACGAATTGAAATAGCACCCAAAATAGTTTATCAATTCTCCAAAAAAGCTTATACTTCATTTGATACGTAGATTCGAAATGGTATGGTTTAGAACTTTATGGTTTAAACTGTAGGCTTTATACTTTGTGGCTTAAACTATGGTATTGAACTGATGTTTAGAATGTAAAGATTTAAAACAAGAACTGATGTTTAGAAAAATATAGTTTATAAAAAGAAAACGAGAATGTAAATGGTTTTTATTATAGAAAACGGTTCATACCGTGTGACTTGAGAGGGGCAAAGTTTAAATTTTAGAAGTTTAGGCCATTTTAAAAAACGCTTCTATGGTTTGAATCGGCTTCAATTATAACTCAACTAAACGTCAGTTTGAACCGTCGACATAGTTTAAACTGGATTAACCATCAAGCGCCTTGTTATTGTTAGAAGGTGGGCTAACAATAGTATATATTTTAATACTCTCCCTCGCATGTAGGTTAGACAATGAGCAATCGTGCAGGTAAATATTAGGATTCAAGACACATATGGCTAAATGTTTGTAGCATTTAGTTGTGACGACCATAACAACCTTGTATAAAAAAAAATATATATAGCATAATTATATTTAGCAAAATGATTTTTCGTCACCATTAATTCTATTTAACGACCTAATATTTTAATGGTAAACTATTGATGTTAATCAGATATTAAATAACCACTCTTTGAGTGGGGCAATAGACATTTACGTTTGGATTTCAATAGTTATTATTCAGGTATTCTACTCGTAATAAAAATGATAGCTGAATCTAGTTTTGAATCCACAATTTACTACCATAAATTACATGCACACAACAACCAAAGAGATAAAGAGTGCAATTACAGGGGTTTGAACTCAAGACCTCGTACATACTATGTTAGTTTACCAATTCTTTCAAAAACTTAAGCTCCTAGGAGGTGGACTAAGAGAGGTTTATATATTTTAACCCAAAAGAAGAGGAAGAAGAAGAAGAAGAAATTGTACACAAGCCATTGCTTTTGACAACTCAAACGATCGAGTTGGCCTTTCTTTTGTGCTATCTTTGCTTAAAGGTAAAAGTTTGGCTTCATCACCCCACTGTTTTGACAAAGCTGTTATAATTAAATGCTAATTTAATCAAAATCTTATGTGCTAAGTTCATCTTATTTCTAACTTTTTCATTGTTTTGTCAAGAAGACACATTAATCCTATCCAAGAGAGAGAGAGAGACACACACACACAAATTATTAGGTCAAAATTTGGAGTTCTGTCTGAAATTTTTTCATTTTTTGTCACTTTTCTTGTTTAAAAAGCACAATAAGATAAAGGTTTTGCCGACCTCGACCCCTATTAATGCATGTATTCAAAATTAATTTTGTCACAAGTTAAATATAATAAGATTGCAAACATAACTTTACCTTCATTTGAGGTCACTGTTTTCATTTGAATGGAAAAAAGGGGGAGAACAAGATAAGATATATATATATAGCTTCTAATAAGAAATCTTATACTAGACTGACCTTCATAAAATAAATAAATAAATAACAGGGTCTGAGGTCGTTCAATGAATTTGGGATAGGATAGTTCCTGTGCATAATCCAGATGACCTTTTTTATTCTTTTATATATATAATGTAGAGTATAATATATAATACATAAACTTACTATTATTATTTGAAATGGACTGGATCATTTATGTGGTTTCATAGCAAAGCCGCCTATTTTTGTAAATGATTTCATTAAAAATGTTTATCCATAAATTTTTCAAAGCATATACCTGGCAAGTTGATGCAACCCATACACTAAGTCATACACAGTACACACATGCGACATCTATGAACAGTCAACAATATTATTATAATTATAATTATTATTTACTTATTAAACAATATTATTCTTTTTTTTTTTTTTTTGGAATTTTGATTTTTTAACGAGTAGTTTTTATTGTTCCTTTGCTGGTTGTTGGCACATATGATACACCCACAATTCCACCATTATTGGTCATATCAATTCAGGTCCTTCTATTGACCTTATTTTAAATAATATAAATAGAACAATATCAAAATCTAATACTACTTACCAATGACTTATTTTATTCATTTTTTATAAGGAAATAAATTGTTCATTTTGCGAAATGTCAAAGCAAAACCGTCGCCACGATCAGAGGCTGACACATTGGACTGATCTTAGACAAATCCATGTGATGACAATCACTTTTTAAAAGTGAGATTTAAATATGATATTATAAACTTAGTTGTTAATTGCTGATACTTGATAGTTTAGTTATGCTTCCTGCTTTTTCCTTGCTTGGCTTCTAATAAGTTGCCACTTTTTTCGTTTCTCAATATTTTATAGCATCCTTTTTCTATTTCTTCTTTGTTTTTAAACCATTTCTTGTTTAATTTTAAATATATTACTAAGGGTTGATGCCCTTTGTCGGATTATAGATCGACTTGGCATCCAAGAGTAACTGCTTGATTATGGATATTCCTACTAAAGTGATTGTTTGGCAAACACGGTTAAACTATAAATTATAGTTTAAGTTAATTTTGTTATAGTATTTTTTTTGACAAAATTTGAAAATAAATTTAGTTAATTTGAGCTATAATTTATAGTTCAAATTACATTTAATTACCTATGATAGAAATTTTTTGCATGTTAAGTTAAAATTTGTCAAAATTGTTAGGAAGTATAAAGTCAAATTTAATGTCTTTCAAATTATCACCCTACGTAGAGGATTTCAGGGATTGAAGAGGGTTAGAGGGGGACAGAATGCCCCCCTCCCAAGGGTGTGGGGTAGAGCCCCCAGCTCAATTTTTGCTACAAATGTGAAAGAAAAAAATGAAAAACACAAAGAAAAAAAGGAATATGTTTTTTTCCATTATCTCGCCCCCCGGTGGAAGAAGTCATGCGACTGAGATTAAGATAGTAGCTTTTCGCCCCCTCAGAGAGGAAGGCATGCGACCAGTAAAGATTTGTAGCAAGAAAAGCAAGCGGTCAAGCAAGGCCCAGGCCTGACGTGTGTTTTTACAATTTTTTTTTATTTTTTTTATTTTTTTGTAATTTGTAGATAGATTAAGTTCCTTTTTTTTTTTTTAAGTGAAACTCAGAAAATTGAGTGAGAGAAAGGCTTTAGGAAAATCTTGAGAGAGAGTGTGCAATCTTCTCTTGTAAATTTCTTCATCAGCATAATAAATTATTCTGCAATGGCTGAAAGTGGACATAGCTCTCACATCGAGGGTGAACCGCTATAAATTTTGTGTGTTTTTATTTATTTTTCGTTCATTTTTTTTCATTCTAGGTAGAATTAAGACTTCTAATTCGTAACAACAAAACCACATTAATATGAAAATTATATGAAAATAAATAAATTTTAATACACATTTAATTGTTTAAACCGTGCCTGAAAGGCATGCTTTTATAAACTACCCACATTTTTTTTAGGGGTGGGTAAATAGTATGAGTGTGCTCTGTCATTTACATATGGAAAATGTCTCTAATCAAGCATTTAACCAGTCAAGCACTTGTAATCTTTTTTATCTTTTATTATAACATTATTCGACACCAATTTGCTTTAGTATCACTCAATAAATATAATCCAACATTTGTAATATTAAGTGTTACACTTAAATAAATTACATATTGCGCGAGCATATAATGTTATGATCACAAATTAAAAATTTCATAAGTCCCGTATTAGTCAAACGCTGAATTTGAGATTTTACACGTGTGCATGCGCGCGCATATATATATATATATATATATACCATGTTTATACAATACATAATGTTTGGTAAAAAAAATCTTTTATTTTTGATAAGATAATAATTCTTTTGAACATCTTTACCCAATTTAAAAAGTTATGTAGAAAAATTAATCAAAGTCTTTAAAACTTTTCTATAAGTAAGAATGTGACTTTAGCATCACAAACAAAGCAACAAAACAAGCATAAATAAAAAGCAATATAAGTATTTATTTATTAATTTAGAAAAAAAAAAACAGAAGATTTGAATCTCATTCTCGAACATTTTTTTAAATATTTTTACTTTTTCTTTATCATTATTCTCTCTAGCTATTTTATTTTTCTCAGTCGCAATATTTTTCTACTTCTGAATTGCTCATGACATTTTTTTCTTTCCTCGATCTTCATGCTTCAATTTTAATTTATACTTTTTTTATTATCTTTTTTGTTTTTCTCATGTCATTCTTTATCTCTCTATGCATTTTTCTCCTTATTCCCAACTATGTATCTCTCACTACTCCTTATTTCTTATCCTTTTCACCTCTACATTTTGGTCATATTAATTCAAGTACTTCCATTGACCTTATTTTCAATCATATAAATACAAAAATATCAAAATCTGATACTATTTACTAATAAGTTATTCTATTCGTTTTTTTAGATGGAAATAAATTGCTCATTTTGCGAAATGTCAAAGCAAAACCGTCGCCGCGATCAGAGGTTGACACATTTGACTGATCTTAGACAAATCCTTGTGATGATAATCACTTTTTAAAAGTGAGATTTAAATATAATATTTTAAACTTAGCTGTTAATTGCTGATACTTGATAGTTTAGTTATGCTTCCTGCTTGTTCCTTGCTTGGTTTCTAATAAGTTGCCACTTTTTTTGTTTCTCAATATTTTGTAGCATCCTTTTTCTATTACTTCTTTGTTTTTAAACCATTCCTTATTTAATTTTAAATATATTACTAAGGGTTGATACCCTTTGCCGGATTATAGGTCGACTTGGCTTCCAAGAGTAATTGCTTGCTTATGTCTAGGGACTTTTTTCCCCCCCAGATTTTAGCTATTCCTACTAAAGTGGTTGTTTGGCAAACGTGGTTAAACTATAAATTGTAGTTTAAATTACCTTTGTTATAGTATCTTTTCTCACAAAATTTAAAAGCAAATTTAGTTAATTTGAGCTATAATTTATGGTTCAAACTCCATTTAATTACCTATGATAGAAATGTTTTTAAATGTTAAGTTAAATTTTCTCAAAATTGTTAAGAAATGTAAAGCTAAATTCAATGCCTTTCAAAGTATCACCCCACATAAAGGATTTTTGGGATCTAAGGGGGTTGGAGGGGGGCACGAAGCCCCCCACCCAAGGATGTGGGGCGGAGCTCCCAGCTCAAATTTTTGCTACAAAGGTGAAAAAAAAAATGAAAAACGCAAAGAAAAAAATGAATTTTTGTTTCCAATATCTCGCCCCTGGGGTGGAAGAACTCATGCGACTGCAAGGTAAGATGGTAGCTTCGCACCCCCTCAGGGAGGAAAGCGCTCGACTAGTAAAGATTTGTAGCACCAGGCCGCGCAAGAAAAGCAAGTGGTCAAGCATGTCCCAAGCCTGACACGTGTTTTTAGGTTTTTTAGTAATTTGCTTCCATTATTTTGTAAACCTATAGATAGATAGGTTGAGTACTTTTTTTGTAAAGTGAAACTCAAAAAATTGAGTGAGAGAAAGGCTTGAGAAAAATCTTGAGAGAGAGTGTGCAATTTTCTCTTGTAAACTTCTTCATCATCATAATGAATTATTTTGCAACAGCTAAAAATAGACGTAATTCTCACATCCAAGATAAACCACTATAAATTTTGTATGCTCTTGTTTATTCTACGTTCATATTTTTTTCATTTTTGATAGAATTAGGACTTCTAATTCGTAACAACAAAATCACATCAACATGAAAATTATATGAAAATAAATAAATTTTAATACACATTTAATTGTTTAAACCCGTGCCTGAAAGGCATGCTCTTATAAACTACCCTTTTTTTTTTTTCAGGGGTGGGTAAATAGTGTGAGTATGCTCTGTTATTTACATATGAAAAATGTCTCTTATCAACCATTTAACGAGTCAAGCACTTTTAATCTTTTTAATCTTCTATTATAACATCATTCGACACTAATTTATTTTAATATAACACTCAATATATAAAATCCAACATTGTAAATCACGTATTACACAAGCATATAATGTTACAATTACAAACAAAAAATTTCATAAGTCCCGTATTAGTCAAATGCTGCATTTGAGATTTTACACTCGTGCATTGACGTGTATATATATATGTACACACACACACTATGTTTATACAATACATAATGTTTGGTAAAAAAAATCATTTGTTTTTTATTAGATAATAATTCTTTTGAACATCTTTACCCAATTTAAAAAGTTATGTAGAAAAATTAATCAAATTCTTCAAAACTTTTCTATAATTAAGAATGTGACTTTAGCATTACAAACAAAGCAACAAAACAAATATAAATAAAAATTAGAAAAAAAAAACATAATATTTAAATTTCATTCTCGAACATTTTTTTAAATCTTTTAACTTTTTTCTTTATTATTATTCTCTCTTGCCATTTTATTTTTCTCAATCACAATATTTTTCTTCTCCTGAATTGCTCTTGACATTTTTTTCTTTCCTCAATCTTCATGCTTCATTTTTTCTTTATACTTTTTTTTATTATCTTTTTTGTTTTTCTCGTCTCATTCTTTGTCTCTCTGGGCATTTTTCTCCTTATTGCCAACTATATATCTCTCACTACTCCTTATTTCTGGTCCTTTTCATCTCTACATTGCTATTTCTTCATTATTAACCTTTTTCTTCTCTCGTAATTCTTCTTCGATGATTAACTTAACAAATTAAAAGCTTAATTTGTATTAAATGTAAGCAATAAAAAATGAGAAATTTTCTCAAATACCATATTTCAAAACTTACTTTTTATAAATGTCACGTACGTTTAAGAGCGGCACAATTTAATCATGCAATATCAATAATAGTGTGGCACAACCTTTTTATATGTGATATGAATAATATATTTTTACATATAATTTTCTCATAAAAATTGAATTAAATTTACTTGGCCTAACTACTTACCTCATGTCCATTACTCAACATCGTTCATTCTCTCATATAATTCCTTCTATCTATAAACATAAAACATCATTTCTTTATATTATTTTAAGCTTCCATCTTCTTTTTATCTGTTTGTAGTTTCTTTTCTGTTAATCTCTTTCTTTGATTTTTTGTTTCCCTTGTCTTTTAAACAAGCGCATATAAGCTGAGAAAAGTTGCGTTTCCCACGATACGTATCAAAAAGGCGAGCTGGTGCTGATTGAAAACAGCCTATCAGACTACTGAATAAAAGCAACCAACCAACTACTTATATATGGGGAATAGATACATACAAAAGTATGAGTGGTGTAGTTTTTTTTCAAATTCAATAAAACAATGGGCTGAAGTAATGTTTATTAGATATATATAGGAATCGGACAAAACTCTAACCGGCAAGATGTGGAACCCTTTGTCACATGTCCAACCAATTAGCCCACACACACACACACACACACATATATATATATATATATGATGGTCCAAGCTTGAAAGGACTGAGTTCATTGAAAGCTGTGTTGGATTTCAGGGCCTAATGGCTCTAACTTCTATGTTAAACATGAAGGACAAGATCTTTGAAAGCTGGGCACACCGGCACCGACGAGCTCTCTCCACTGTCATCAAATGAGAAGGTTATACACCCCAAAAAATAAAAAAAAGAAAAAAAATGTACAAAACAAGAAAAGCTGACAAAACAGAGTTTCCTGTGTGCTCGAATAGTTATTATTCATAAGGGAAAGGATATGAAAAATCATCATCATCCTTCTTAAAACTTAGCCAATTATAAAATTATAAATCTTAATTAAAGGTATAATATATTTTTAGATTAAATTTTACTATTTTATTAATAATAGAATTAAAATTTCATAATATTAAAAAAGATTTATCAAAAATTATATATGCAAAAATAACTCATTGAGGGTGCTCAACATTAACAAAGTGTTTAGATGAAGTTGTCAAACTCTAAACTTTGAATGACACAATGCAATATGCGGTGGCTTTACATTTAAATATATTTCTATTTTATATTGTAGCATATAATTTTAAGGTTTAAAGCTCAAACTATTCTTCCAAACATCTTATAAACACCTGTATATAGTATGTCAATGGTAGCTATTCATAAATTAGACTTCTGCATCATAATTTGTTAATCTTCAGTTACATTCTAAAATCATCTTAAAATTATAATAGCAAGTAAATCTAATGTAATCTTATTGAAAATATTAACAGTTCACATATGTTTGTAATTATAACCTTACTTCGTAATGATCCCATTTTTAATGGATACAATTCTTTCTACGTATATATGATATTGTGGGTACTACTTAAATTTGGGCACATCGAAATAAAAAGTATAAACTTCTCAGCAACTACAATAAAAATTAAAAGTTGTTATAATATAAAATTTTTATATACAATAATTTTTAAACTAATATTTTTCAGTTTTAATTACTTTCATTAACATCATATAAACTATAACTAAGTGACAATACTTGAAACAAACAAGTCAATAATACTGCCATAGCAAAAAAAACCAAAAAAAAAAAAAAAAAAGAAGCCAACTGAAATAAATGCTCTTCGGCTGTATCCTGTATCTGAAGTTTGAAGTTGTGCGTTGATTGCGTAAGGTACGTTTGTCTTTTGACAAGTTTATTTTATTTTATTTTGTTTTATTTATTTATTTATTTTTGCCGAAGGGTGCTGACTCTGCCTTTTAATTTGCTCCTCAACTTTTCGGCTTTGTCTCGGCTCTGATTCATGTTCTATGGACAGCTAACTTGCTGGCTTTTCCACTAGTCGTACTGTTTTGGTTGTTATTATGATGTTTCTAGAGTTGTTCTTGATTGAGAAAAGAGCAATGCTAGACATCCCAATCGGTAACCTGGTCCTCTCAATGGAATGGGCCCCACCAGGTTGGTGGGTCTAATACATCCTGACTGGTAGCCTGGTCCTCGGCTGGTGGGGCCCATCTCACTGAGAGGATCAGGCTACAGCCCGATGGTCAAAAAAAAGTTTTTCTTGAGAAAATCCATAATTTCAGGTTGCTTTTGTTAGCTTTCTAACGTAGGGATTGTGGGTACGTTTTTTGAATTATCGATTTATAATGAAAATCATATCAAAATTGAAAAAAAAAAAAAAGCAAGAAAGAGAGCAAAACTAACAGAAATTAACTTAAAATAAAACGTTATCGCTATTTTTAATTAAAAAATAGAAGAATATGCAAAACTAATAGAAATTCGTTTAAAAGAAAATTATATCGATACATTTTTTTTTTCATGCCTTACGGTAGAATTCTATATCTTTTCCCTTCCATATGCTAGTGTTTTAACATGTCAAATCAGAGCTTGACACTAGAGTAGTAGAGTTTGCCTTTGATCACATGCATATGAAACATAAGAAGATATTGAAGACAAAAGACTAATACAAGATGTTCACATGCATATCTGCTCATAAGAACAGGCTTGAACCACGAATATGTTCAATACACACCCATTTTGGGCAACAAAATTTGGGCCCAACTTTAAAACTTAATGATTTCAAACTTGGAAGCCCAATCTAGTTTGGAAGAGACCCATTAACAAGCTTCGACATACTTCTTGGAAGATGTCGTCATTTAAGGCCCATTTGGACCTTCTGAGGAAGAGCTAAATCGGAGGCTTATCTAAAACTTAAAAAAGTAAATAACAGGTTATATTTAAAGTAAATATTTACTCAAAAAAGTTACACTTTACGTCACTTTTTTATATATTTTCATGCAAAAAAAAAAAAAATTGCAAAAATTTGTATCATTTTTTTTTTCTTATGCTACTTTTATTTTGCTTTTTTTTTCCTCCCTTTTTTTTTTTGATTTTCCCCCTCTCTGTCCTCTCACCCTCTCTCTCTTCGTCTCTCACTCTCCTCCTCCTTCTTCTTCATCTGTCTCTGTCTCTGTCTCCTCTCTCTCTGCTATGCAAGATCCTCCATGGCCGAAGAAGCTCGACCTCGGATCTGCGACGAAGCTCTGGCTCGACAAAGCCCGACCTCGAATCCGGGCCGCAATCTCTAGCGAAGACCGTGGACCAGATTGGATGATGGCAATGCTTCATAGCGACGACGATGGCCAGTTCTGGAACGACGGCGACTTTGTCGCAGGAGGCGATTGCAACCATAGATCTCATACCCTCGAGATCTATGCAATCTCATCTATGTTTTATCTTCCTAAACGTTGCAACTATACTCAAATTCGCAGATTGTAAGGACCGTCTTAACTTCCGTCTGCTTTCTAGGCGCATGATACAACCAAGCAAATTGAATGATCTGAAGCAAGTTTTTTGTTTTCTTTTCTTTTTGTTTTTTTGTTGGAAAAGAAATGGATGACTTGAAACAAGTTAGTCATCAATAAATATCCGAAGTAGGTGTTATGATTTTACAGGTCATGTTCTTTAACAAATGGGCCTTATTTGATATGCTTCTTAATTTTTAAACTTTGGTCAAAATCATGGCTCTGAAACAGGATGCAAAAGAATATTGTAACAACTTTATTTATGTAGTTATTATTTATATAATTTTAATCTTAAATATATTTTAATATAAAGTACTTAACTGTTACCGAATATTTGACTCAATAATAATGTAATAATAATTATTATATTTCAACGTAATAATAATTTTTTAAAACTTAATTCTTTAAATTCATCATAATAATAATTTCTTAAAATATAATAATAATAATTGAAAACTTTTTTTAGACAATTCTTAACTTAAAAAAAAATCTTCTAAAACAATTCGAAATTAAATATGGTTATAAATTCTTCTTTCAAAAACTTTTTAAAACCTTTTTGAAATTAATCATTTTAATTTTCTTATTTAAAATTTCATATATTTGTTGCGCAAGTTGCTATAACTTTTTAAAATCTTAAAACTTTTTAAACTAAAATTGCATGATTATAACCTCGGTTTCTAAACATATTTGTATAATTTCATTTTCTTATTTAGACATACGTAATTTTATAAAATAAAAATGCAAAAATATTACATTTATGTAAGTGGTATCCATTTTTATCTCTACTCTTCGTTCGTCATTCACTACTGCCAATCAGGTGTCATTCACATGTTTCTTACCTACAGTATGAATATACTTAAATGACCTTTCACTCAGCAAGTAAGAAGTTAATCTCACAAAACATAATTGAAAAACATTTAATAAAAACATGCTTGAACATTTTACGCTTGTTTATGGACTTGTTATATGGCTAATTATTTAAGTCTTATCTTATCATACCAAATGGGCCTGGGTGATTATAACGGTTGCATGCGATCCTCTGGAGGTCAAGGTTCGTGAAGTCCCCAATAACACCGAGATCTTAAACTTAACTAAACATAATATCTCTTCATAGGTCGAGAGGTTGGTACGGCACCCATAACTTGTCTTATCTTATCTGTTTCACTTAACTTATTATGTGTATGTAGTATGACACGTTACTATATAGTATCACAAAATTATAAATCATAACATGCTTAACTGAAAAATAATGAATAGTATAACTTAACATTGTATGCATCACTTACAACTCATGATATAATTATAACATAACAATACATGGCATGACTTAAACTTAACAAATCATAATCATAATATAGCACAACATAATATATCATGATGTGACATACATGACATGTATAACATGATATGCCACGACATGATTCAACATAGTTCAACATATTATACATAGCATGGCATAACATATCATTGATTATGCATTTCATAATTTTTATGAAAACATGTAAACATTTTATTTCGAATTGTTCATACTATAGACAAGATTTCTACTTTCCTGGATTTCGAGTTTAGCGATTCTAGTTTTACCTTGTTGTTTCTACAGTCTAGGAAACATCCCTGATAACGGTCCTAGAGAAAACATTGTATAGCTAGGAATGCTTCTTGGAGATTGCTTATTGCTCAAAATGTCATTCTAAACTTTGTTACTCCGATCTATGTAGCTTAATCCACGTGTAGTTAGTACCGAACGATTTTTAATGGAGTAAATTGGTTCGAACAAAGGACACCATCATGTTTAGAACGTTGAAATAAGTTAAGAAGCGGTCTCAAATTGCCGATCAGAGGTCAGGATCACAAAACCTCATATTCGCTGGAAACCAGCCACCCTCGGACGCGTGTGAGGCACGTGCAGTGGCTTCGATGACTGGATGATGGCAGCGCTGCAGCTTCTAGAAGTTTTGGATCTTCTAAGTCTGTTGATGGCATCTATTTCACTCAATTCGACCTCTAGCTATACCAATCGAGGACCTTCGACGGTGTAAAATAGGGAACTCTAATCTCGATTCTCCGCCAAAGAAACCACGAAGTTAGCCTGTGCCTTTTGTTGTCCAGGATCCTCTGAGTAATTTCCCTCAACCAATTTAGGTCAACATTGCCGGTGTTGGCAAAATCGACACTCCATAAGGTGATTAAAGATGACAACTTCAATCTTCAATGAACGGCTGTGGGATAGTGCAACTAAGGGGAAAAACATGCTTAGCATCATCCTTTGATTTGAACGAAACCGGTAGTGTGCTTCTTCACCTTAAACAAGGGAATTGATTACGATGCTATGTACGGTGATGGGTATCTCCGATGAAGCTTTTTCGGCCAAAATCGAGGGGTGGCACCTATTTGGTTTTGTTTCTTTCGTTAAGTTGCGTCTATTAACAACAAAATCACGTCGAATGGTGCTAGGACAGTGGAGTAATCT
The DNA here is from genome assembly GCA_946598075.1 of Artocarpus hirsutus. Classification (NCBI taxonomy): domain Eukaryota; kingdom Viridiplantae; phylum Streptophyta; class Magnoliopsida; order Rosales; family Moraceae; genus Artocarpus; species Artocarpus hirsutus. The sequence continues at coordinate 21,151 of CAMOHE010044087.1, forward strand.
CACCGAAAAAATAAATGGATTTTTGCAGCTTTGGTTAGCAATTGCAAGCTGCTTTGGTGGAGTTATAGTTAGCATGACATCTCTGTTGGACTTAGCTTGTCCCGATCTATCCGATGGTGCATGAAGTGTTGAGAATTGACGTTGGAATCTTGGTCCGAGTTGGAGGAGAGAAAAAGTAGAAAGAGTGAGAAAGCTATTTTTTCTTGTCTTGATTGGTTGAATTTTTTTTAGCGCTCACATTTATATAGACTCTGTTAGGCGGCCAGCTCGCCAAATGGCAGCCCGATAAAGAGAAGGGGAGGCGGAACGAAGATGAAAGAAGAAAACCTTAGTAGAGCTTTTTTGGAGATGTATTTCTTTTCGGATGGGGAGATTTTAAACCATATTTTTTTTTTTGTTTTGTTAACTTTCAAAAGAATATTATTTTCTACGGTTTCCACTTCCCAATGTCAAAAACTCAAACCATACGCCAAAGCATTTTTTATGTTCATTAGGACAACCCCCGCTCATTCAGTGCGATTATAATTTATAAGATTGCTCATATTGTCTCACTCTAAATAGGCAATTCATTTTTCTAGGCGCCTAAATACCACACAGGTATGCATGCTTTTCCCCCCCTAGAATATTTGGATGTCGCCATTCCTAAAACTCTTTTTTTCTTGAGAGAGAAAGAGAGAGAGGGAGAGAGAGTGAGAGAGATTTTCTGTCCAAAAAGAAAAATCTGTACTCCAAAGTCTTCTCTCCCTATAGCAGATGCTTTGTTAAATTTGTCTTTTGCCTTTAGTAACCTTAAATTACTCACAATATCATTCTCGACGACAAATCAACATAAACTTTCTACTTCCATTTACGACACTTTGGAAATGGTTAAAATCTTGCACTTGGAATACTAGATTCTTTGCGCGTAATGAAATTTGACACTTTTTCACTTTTGACGCAAAGACAATTAAACTGTTTGGATTGCTTGTAATTCCTGTATCCATTAATTTGAATTCAAAGCCTTGAATTACGGCATTATGATTAAGGTAGCTTTCTTTCCTAGATAAGACCTTCAATCACTAGATAAGACCTAGAGATGGAATTGGATGATAAAGACCAAGAAAAAAACACAAACAGAGAAATGCAACACAATTTCAAATAAATAAAAACATATGTTCCGACGGTTAGTTCTAACTAACTACAATGTACAGATTTCAACGGTTGGTAAAAGAACAAAAAGTTAATATTGAGTAAAGCTCACATATTATAGTTTTTAAACTTAAAACTTTAGCTTTAACTAATATGCCAAACGACCCATAATTTTTTACCTTTTTGAGGAACAAATTGCTTTTTCTTTTTCTTTTTTTTTCTTATTTCATGAAGTTGGTATCATGCATGGTTGCCGTGGGACGATAGAAGCCACAGAAAAAGGTAATTTTGTTACATACATGCATACCCCATTATAGATAAAATTAAAGAAAAAAAAAATAAAACAACTAACTCCTCTCTCACTCAAGGTGACAAAAGTTTGTTACTTTTATCTAAATATATTATCCAAATTCAATGATATATTTTATATATAGCGCTGTTATATAAGGGGGCATTTTTTTTCAACCAATAACGACTCTTCCTCAAATCTTGGTCTTCAAAAGCTACAAAAGAAAAATCCTCATACGCTGCCGTTTTAACTTTCGGTGATATGACCTTTCTAAGAAAGATGAGGACCCTAAAATTTTTATATACACATACACAAAAAATGATTAAAAAACAATG
>CAMOHE010044088.1:0-80252 GCA_946598075.1 Artocarpus hirsutus
ACAAAATATTTATGAATTTGCATGTATTAAAAAGAATAACAACTAAAGAATACATGCAAAATAAATTATGCATAAATTCAATAACATATCTAAAATTAATTTCCAAAATTTTATTTAACCATAAATAATAAAATTTTGGATTTCATTAAAATTAATTTTAGATTTATTAAAAAACAATTTCCTAAAATACCCAAATTAAAAATCTAAAAATTAATTTTTTTTAATTTTTTTTATTTTTCTTGCCCAGAAAAACGACATGTCGTATTGGGCATTACGCCCTAAAACGATGTGTCGTTTCAGCCAGAGAGAAACACCAACATCCCACTGAAAATGACATGTCGTTTTCTGCATTTAATGAAACGACGTGTCGTTTGACGAACGACTGGCTAGCCTGATTAGCAAAATGACATGTCGTTTTTCTTAATGAAAAATGACATGTCGTTTTGAGGTTACAATATACGGCCTCCAGAGGCCAAAATGACATGTCATTTTTGGCCTTTGATTTTGTTTTTTTCATTATTTCGGGTCTTCTTCGCCTGCATTTGACCCAAATGGGTCCAATTGCAGACCTAGTCATTTCTATACATTATGGGCACCAAAATTGACGTTTAAAAACCCAAAAATGTTATAAAATCAATTTCTTAATGATTTCTAATGTTGGTTTTCATCAAAAAGAAGTCAAAAAAGATTTCAAATACAACAAAATTTTTGGTGTTTTAAAAAACTCCATTCAAATATATCAAGGCAGAGGAAAAACCACACTCTTGATACCAAACGTAAGAAATTTACATACACAGAATTATGATTTTCATATATGTATAAACCAAATTGCATAAAAATTATCTAAATGTGGAAACATAAACGAAAGAAAATCTGACCTTCAACCATTGATAATCTGAAGAATGAATGGAGAGTTTCTCTATAAAAATTCCTGAAGAAGATTTTGTGAAAGGAAAGAGAATCTTCTAAATCTTCTACAATTTTGAGAGATGGTGTATTTCTGAAAATAATTGCACAGGCATAGAGACCCTCTCTTACGTGATATCTATAGATACTCACCATCAGGGTGTGTTACTATCAAGAGGTATCTCTGAAATAAGGCCTTCTTTTTGAAACTTTATATCAGTTCAGAGATAATTTTTGGTTGATACCCTTTAAAAAATATACGTATGTTGAGCCTCTTAAATTTATTTTTATTTATTTATTATCATTTAAAAAACCAAATAAATAATAAATAAATTAATTAAAAATAACAGGAGGTCGTTTAACTTTGGCCATGGTGGATAGACCAGAGGAGAGAGAGAAAAAGGGATGAGAGAGATATCAGATTTGGGGGGGAAAAAAAAAAGAAGAAGAAGAAAGAAGACCTATTGTGAGGGAAGCGTAAGAGAGAAAGTGAAAAAAAAAATTGTTTCAGGGGTATTTTAGGGTTTTAAGCTGCTTTAAAATAATGAATTGTTTGAATTTGCTTATTTTTTTGCCTTTTTAAAATGTCTTGACATTTTTTACACATCAATTAATAAAATCTGTTATTTTGTGCAAATTTTCTTATTTTATTTATATACGCTGCATATCAAAGATTATAAAAAAAACGTATCTCATATTTACACAGTTTTACATTAATTATTATACTTTTAGATTTTGAATTTATGCATAGTCCTTGATCAACAATCAATATAAGATATTTTTTTTATAACATCAAAATTTAGGGTATATAAATAAACGCTACGCATGTTTTTAAAGAGAAAACACTCTTTTATATAGTACAGTGTTTTCTTGTATAACATCACTAACCGTTTGACATCGATTTGCATACGACATCTTCTGCACGACACTAATTTTTCATACAATGTCAATTTAATACGACAATGATTTTCTTTTAGGATGCCGTTTCGTATACGAAATTATCTTCATTAATTCATTTCTTATAAGACAATTATTTTGCATACGATAATACTTTTCGCACAACAAGAATTTTATCTTAAGATAATGTTTCTAGTACAACAATAGAGCCCCATGCTACCCCATGCTACATTTTTTCGAATACGACATCATTTCTCAACGTTGTTTCTCAAAGAGAACGGTTTTTAGTTTTTCATCACGCCATCAATGATGACCTTATACGACAATGATTTGATTTTCTCATATGACATGTTTACCATAAGACTTTTTTTTTCGTGCAATCACATAAATTTTTATAGGAGATTTTTTTTAAGACAAGGATTTTCTAAAAGGAAAAATGTTCTCAATGACGACATCATTTTGAACAAAGTTTTTTTTCCCACACACGACAGTTGTCCTTCCGTACGAAACGTTCTCCAAGCGACATTTGTTTTGACCTAGCTTTTGAAGAAACAAACGACATTTTTTTTGTCAATATAGCTCATAACAATAGCAATAGGCTTTTCAACGGCATCGTTTGTCCATTAAAGCGGTGATGCTCACGCGTGGCTTGTTTTTTCGATCGGCATCTAGTTTTAATCATCATCACTATTATTATTATAATTATGATGACCACGATGAATATATTATCTTTAAATTCATATGTATTCCAAAAACTATGGTGTGCATATATCTACATATATTGGCAAACATACAAAATACAGTAATTTTTTATATTGGTAATAAATCCTATGTGTGTGCTTTCCCCCCCCAAAAAAAAAAAAAAAAACCCAGTTTGTTCAGTTAGCTAAATCTCACAAGTCACTTTTTGCCTGCCAGGATTTCCCACACCACTTGCAACTTGAAAGCTCCTCTGTTTTCCTGCTTTTCCAAGAAACAAGTACGTAATCTTTGTATCTCTCTCTAGTTTAGTGATAATTCACTCGCTCACCTTTCAAACAAAGACACGTAAACATCTCAAGTTCTTAACTAGCACAATTAATTTTTACAAACCAAAAATTTCACCAAGTCACCTAATGTCCACCAACACCTATAAAAACCTACGCCTTCTTCTCTACTACAATCGCCATTCAAACGTTTAATGAAGTTAGCATTCCCTTGGGCCAAAACACAACCTTAAATTACACCACTAGTTTAAAAGAAATGACGAAGTAGCGTCTCATTTCCCTCTCACTCTTGTTTCTCTTCCTCTTCCAGAGCAGTACTAAAACTCTAGCTCAGTCCAGTCCAGCTCAAGCCGCGTCTGTGGCTCAATCGCCGTCTCAAAACATGGCTAAGACCCCGGTTCAGTCGCCAGCCCAACCCCTGGTCCGAGCCCCTTCTCAAGCAACCCCTGCTCAAGCCCCGGCCGAAATTCCCCCTAGTTCAAGCACCACCGCGGAGAGCCAAACCAGCCCCCACCAATATCACCAAAATCCTTGAAAAAGCTGGCGATTTCGGCGTCTTCATCCGAATCCTAAAAAACACACAGGTCATCAACCAAATAGAGAATCAGCTCAGCACCTCCAACTCCTTAACCATTTTGGCCCCCACCAACGGCGCGTTCTCTGGTCTCAAAGCCGGAACTCTCAATTCCCTCACCACAGAACAAAAAGTCCAGCTTGTTCAGTACCATATCCTTCCTTCTTTTATATCACTCTCAAATTTCCAAACTCTCAGCAACCCTGTCCGTACACAAGCTAGCAATACTGATGAGTACTCTCTAAACATCATCACGCAAGGCAATTGGGTTAACATATCAACGGGTCTCGCGAACACTTCTATTTCTGGCACGGTTTATGTGAATAATCAGCTAGCTATTTATAGATTGGACAGGGTGTTGCTTCCTCTGGGGATTTTCGCTCCTAGGCCAAAGGCGTCGGCTCCAGCACCGGCAGTGTCTAGGCCTAAGAACGGGGAATCGTCATTTTCTTTGTCATCGTCATCCTCATCGAAATTGAATAGTCCACCGGCGGCACTAGCAGCATCTAGTGCCCGTAGTCTTCCCAGAACTGATATAGTGTCGTCTATTGGACTTGCTTTGATTCTAATACTTTTTTCGGTTGGGTCAGTTTGATCAATTCCCTTGTTATGAGGAATGTGAGGATATGATGTGTTGCATTGAGTGGCTTTGAATAATGCTGTTGTTCATTTGTCTTCGACTAGTTTTGTACCACGCATGTTTCTTCTGGTGATGGACATCTCTGTAGTACTTTTGACATATATTAGTATGCTTTTCTGTTTCTTGAAAGCTCTATCAGAACTAGCAAATATATTATGCTCAAGACTTTAAGTTGTCTTGGTACCATAAAAAATTTTTTATACTTAAAACAAAATGTCATTTTCTTTAGTGGCCAAAGGGACTAAATGTGGTTGTCATACCACCTAAAATCGAACTGAGCATATAATGTTAAAAAATGGCTTAGAAAAGTTATTTTGAAGTATCATTTTTAGCTTAATTTTAAGTAAGACTGACTATGTGTTAGTCATAGGTCAATGTGGAAACTTGTTTTTCTTTGTCTGGAGATCGAGATGATATATTCATATATTTGAAATGGTGACTAGGTAAATGAAAATTGATATCCAAAGTACACATGAGCATGTATGAAATTTCAAAGCTGAAGTAAAAAAATTCTCTTATCCGACTTGGGAAAGATAATGAAGTTGTGGTCTCCTCTGAATCTTGTATGAAGATCCCATTCCGCTTTTTAACACACTAAAATACAAAGTCTTTACTGCTTTAAGAAGTTCTCTCTAAAGTTTTTTTTTTCTAACATATCATAATGGTCATTGAGCAACTAGAAAAAACCATGAAATTTCTTTGATCTCTCACACGATAGGAAATTTGATTTGAACCAGAATTTTTTTTGTTTGAACCGATGAATACATTGAAGATTATTTTTTATTCTCAAAATTTCACCAGACCCCACTATCTTCTCAAATCTTGTTCTTCAGTGTATGTATTACTTTATTTTCTATTTAATTGGCAATAAATTCTCGGGCCTTTTATTCTTCCATGTTTCAACACCCAAAAAAAAATTCAAATAGTTGGAATTGCATAAAAAACATGCTATCCAAGTTCAGGGTCAAATAAGAGTATACTTCAAATAAGAGTATACTCCAATAAAAAATTCCCGGTATTCATTGATGGACAATATTAATTCAAAATTCCAAATAACAAATTCTAGTAGAATATAATAGGAAGTTTTCTGGTACAAGGCTGGTGAGTGGTGAAAGAAATTCATAAGTATAGACGTCCCTGTTTTTTGGCTGGAAAATGAAATGTAATTAGTACAAAAGGTGTTTGTTAATGAAAAAGCTAAGAGTTCTCTAAGCTATTGATTGGTGGGGAGTGAGATCCACTTTTGAGCAATTGGCCACAATTTGCAAACCATCGCCACCACTCCCAAATCCTAATGCTGTTCCATTCATGTCAAGCAATTAATGCATATCTTTCTTTGGTTAATGAGGAAAACGATGCAATTTCCAAATATAAACTCATGTATTAACACTTGACCTTGTAACTACATTGGTTTCTCAACTAAAAAGTTGCACCTTTTTGCACCTAATCATTTTCATCACTCCCAACACTATAAAAACCCATTTTCACCCCCAATTCCAGCATCAAACACCACTTCCAAAACCAACCTAAACCTAAATTCCAACACTGCGAATTCTTTTTAATACACTAAAAAAAAAAAAGAAATGACTGGCAAACAAGCTCTCAGCTTTTCTTTCCTCATTGCCCTCATCCTCTGCCACAGTTCCGCCACAACTCTAAGCCAGCCACCAGCCAAAGCCCCATCTAAGGCCCCGCCTCAGCCCCCGGCTGAAGCACCCGCCAAACCGGCTCAATCGCCTTCATCTCCAACAACCACCACCACCAGCAGCGCGCCCCCATTGTCAGACGTGCCCATCGTTCAAGCGCCGCCCCATAAAGGCCGAAGCAGGATCCCGACCGACGTCACCCAAATCCTCGAGAAAGTCGGCGGCTTCAGCGTCTTCATCCGCCTTCTGAAGAGCTCCGAAGTCCTCACTCAGGTCAAAAACCAGCTCAGCGCCTCCAACAGCTTGACAATACTGGCGCCAACAAATGACGCTTTCGCCAGTACTCTCAAGCCTGGAGCTCTCAACACCCTCACCAACGAGCAAAAGTCCAGCTCATACAGTACCATGTTCTTCCCACTTTTATCTCGCTCGACAAATTTCAAACCCTAAGCAACCCCGTCCGTACACAAGCCGCCAATTCCTACGACTATCCCATGAACATCACTACCGAAGGAAACTGGGTCAACATATCGACCGGTCTCGTGAACGCCTCCATTACCGCCACGGTCTTCGCCGACGATCAGCTGGCGATTTACCGCGTCGACAAAGTGCTGCTTCCTTTTGGTGTTTTCGCTCCGAGACCGAAGCTTCCTGCTCCGGCTCCAGCACCAACAACGAAGGCAAAGGAGTCTGCTTCGTCGTCGTCGACACTGGAAGGCGCGGATGAGGAAGCGAAATCAGCGTCTGGGGCATCTCTTGTTACCAGAACCTTGACCACGGGAGTCTCTATTGGACTTGCTATGGTCGTGGCAATTCTCGTGTTGGGTTAGTTTTGATTAAGTTCCTTGTGTTGAATGATTAGTACTTTTGATTGTGCTCGAGTCGGGATTTTAAGGGATTATATGGAAGAGTTGTTTGGAATAATGATCATTTGTGTTAGACCTAGTTAGTTTTCTCATGCATTTGTTGGTTTGGCCTTTGGTGCTCTAAGTAATTGTAATTTCGGAATTGAATTGAATTCAACTGATGATAATTTTTTCTTTTCGACATTTCAAGTAAAATCTAGCATTAATTAGTACATATATCCTGCTACGAGAATTTTTTTGATATCATATTGCATCATATCACACCAAGTTTAAAAAATATAACAATTTAATAAAGCTTTATAAAAATCATAACTTAAGTTGTATCTCATCGATAGATATTTTTTTAGGGATAGTTACATAAATATACCTTTAATTTTATTTATTTACTTATTTATTGTACAATTTATCTTCCTATTTTAGAATTGTTACAAAAGTATCTTTTAAATGTGGAAAAGTTATTTCAATTTAATCCCACAAGCACTACTAAGAAAATAAGCAGAAAAAATAAAAATGTCCTTGATTAGGCTAAATTTAATTTTAAAAAATATTTTTTGTTGAGGAAAAATTATGAGAATATTTTGAACATTTAAAAACAAAAAATACCATATCTTTCTAAACATGCTATGTCCTTTTATTAATGCCACCAAACCTTTTATTAAAAAAACTTGGCAGGACCAAAGTACTTAGACAGCTTAAAAAATACAAATTGTGCGGATATGAAGTTCTTCTTATCCCTTCGGTTAAAAAAAAAAAAAATTCTTCTTATCTAAAGATACCATTTATTGTTTCTTAAATTATAAAGATGGATAGAGTAAAACAAAAAGCTAAAAGGAATGTTTCTGTAGTTAACCTATTTTTAAGGGTAGGGGTGCTTTTTTATCCCCCACTGTTGATGATGTATGATCTAACAATATTGTGTGGTATTTAATTTGGATGAATGGCAAAAAAAAGAGAGAGTACTAACTTATAATTAACCCTACTATATATAAATTACCTAATCATAATATTTATTGTAAAAAATTTAAAAAATCTATTATTTTGCTCTGAAAAAAAAGGAAGAAAGAAAAATAGATTTTTTGGTTTGTGGGTTCAAAACATGGTAGTATAAACTCCTTTTTTTTTTTTTTGAGATAGAAAGTTTGAAAATATGGTTTGAAACCGAGTTTAGAATTGCTGACAATAGGAAGGACTAAAATTTGAAATTGGGTCAATTTGGGTTTAAGTTGTCTTTCCAAAGATTCAAAATGGGTCTCAAAATTTTTTTTAACCAAAAATTTGCTTAAATGAAAACTTAGGTTTATAGGCCATTTGGAAGAATGGTTGGAATCATCAATTACAATTGTGAACAGTGTAAAACTCTCACATACTACAGTAAAAAGTAAAAAAAATTGCTACAATATAAAATACTTATATGCTACAATTCTCAAACCAAAACTGTTGGTTCCAACTGTTCTTCTAAATGGCCTATCAAAATCAATGAACCATTGAAGTAAACGCCCCCTAAGGCTATTCTTGGCACTTCGTATTGTATAATAATACACTAATATAATATTTGGCATCACCATTGTATTGTATAAGTTAATAATGATGATAAATTAATGCAATATATATTGTATTACAGAATATAGCCTATTTTAGGTATATTATATTCTACTATTTAATATCAAATCCATGATTCTCATTAAAGTTGGGTCCAACACGAGGTTGGAGTTAGGCCGACACAGGATTGGATTAGAATTTATAATTTTGGATCTTAATTTGGGTTTAAGTTGTCTTTTTAAAGGTTCAAAATGGGTTTCAAACTTTTTTATCCAAAAATCTACTTAAATGAAAACTTATGTTTATAGGTCGTTTGGAAGAATGGTTAGAACCCTCAGTTTTAATTGTGAATAGTATAAGCTCTCACATACTAGTAAGAAGCAAAAAATTGTTGCAGTATAAAGCTTTTATATGCTATAATTTTCAAATCAAAACCGTTGGTTTAAACTGTTTTTTCAAATGACTTATCAAACTCAATGAACCATTGAAAGAAATGCCTCCTAAGACTATGTTTGATACTCTGTATTGTAGAATAATACACTTATATAATATTTGATATCACAATTGTATTGTATAAGTTAATAATGATGATAAATTAATACAATTTATATCGTATCATATAATACGACATATTTTAGGTGTATTGTATTCTAGTCTTTTAACCAAATCCATGGTTCTTCTCTAAGTTGGGTCCCACATGAGGTCGAAGTTAGGCTGACATAGGATTGGATCATAATCTATAATTTTCTAAAATTAAGTGAATATTATGTTTTCTGAAAATTAAATTTTAATTCCTCAAATTTAAAAAATTATATTCTGACCCTATCTTTTTTTAATTTCATTTTTGACCCCTATAAAATTTTAATTTTTTATATTTTGACCCCCTTAATCTTGTAAAATTATATTTTGATCCTATAACGTTTGAAAAATTATATTTTGATCTTTTAAATTTTTTTGAAAAATTGCATTATGACCCCTTCATACAATACATAAGCTCTACCAAATATTGCCGAAACGTCCATATGTTCATGAGTTAGAATTACAAAACCACCTGACATAGATTTTGAACACACATATGTCCTCTACCCGAGTCCGAAATAACATCTGCATATTGCATATCAATTTCATTCTTGGAGGAAAGTACTGTAAGGTTTCTACATATGAAAATTTCTCAAAATACTCTGTTGAACATATATCATTTATTGGCGCATTTTTTTTAAGGTTATATTGACTTTGTTTTATTATGTCATAACGAATGAAAACAGAAAAGGGGCATTCCGAGCGTGTGGCGTGGTGGATCCATTTGGGTGATATTATATAACTTATATTTTTTTTCAAACTTTTTTCAAGGGCTATCATTAACGTTGTTGAAGGGTTCTTATAATTAATTTTCTTTTTTTTTTTTGACAATCCTCATCAATTTTCAAAACATGCAAAAGATAAAAAGTTATTAATCGCAATGGAAAAATTACGACATATAAATGGCAATGGCAAAATTGCAATTAAAAAAATAACGGTAATGTCGTTGAATAGCGGTTCAAGGTGTGATGACTCGTCATCAAAAGAGCTTAGTTTGGCTGAGTCAGACTTAGATTAAGAAACAAGCTGGCATGTGAAGTGTTAAAATAGGAGTCGGTTTACAGTTAGACTAGAGTTTAAATTCACAGTTAGACTCAAGTTCAAACTCTCTGAGGCCTATAAGTATAAGTTAGTCAATTCTAGATAGATTAACTGAGTGAGCCGGGTGTAATTGGTATTGTAATTAAAATAATATAAGCGCTATATACACTATATAATTGGTATTGTAATTAAAATAATATAAGTGCTATATACACTATATATATATATATAAATATATATATATTTATATTGATTACATTTTTTACATATAGAAGTGCTTACCGCACTCTAGCACTTCTAATCATTTTAATTACACTGAGTGGCCTATATGCTAAGTCCTTTAACTGTGGATTGTTTTCAGAGGCAACTGTGTGATGGACACAGTGTCTACAAAGTCCATAAAATGTAATGGTTTTGGGTCCCTAAGCTTGTTCTTTCTCTTTCTGTTTTAACACCATCGTTTTGAGTTCAAAGAAAGCTTAGAAGCTCTCAAATCCAGAGAGACACAATAAGCAACTGTTCAAATTACACACTGACGATAACGGCCAGAGGTATGTCAATGATCATGCTTACGTTATTATAATCTTATGTGCTTATAGTTTATATGCATATCTAGATTATATTTAGTCTTATAATTGGGGCGGCCCTGGGAAGTAAGATTTTCAGATTGTGAGGTTATTGAGACTTTATTTCTGTTCTGAGAGCTTCAGGATTTGTACTGTGAGAGAACAAATTCAGAGAGGATTAGTTTTAATCCTGAGTGCGTAAACTTTCTTCTTGATAGTGAATTGGTCTACAAAATAGACTAGGGTGAATGTAGGATTCGAATTTAGATCCGAACCACGGTAAATTCTTGGCGTTCAGTGTTTTTTCGAATTTTCTTTTCTGATTTCTTGTTTTTCGTTAGAATCAACTCTAGGATTCAACACGGTTACTTGCATAAAAGGTAACCAGGGCATTCTAACTTCGCCTATCATTCATTCCTGCTTTTATATTTCAGAAGCCTTCACCGACGACCATGTCTGCTCGCGACAATTCGCGCTAACAAGACTTGCCGTTGCCGAAGATGACACAACTGAATCAGTGTGTAATGATGTCGATTGCTTTTGTCGAATGTGCTTTCGTTATTCCTGCTATTTTTTTTTTCTGTCTTTCTGGTTCAAGATTTAAGTTTTTTTTTTTTGTTTTTTTTTTTTGTTTTTGGCTTTTATTTGTTGAAATTTAATCGTGAAAGAGGAAAGAAAACGTTTGCCCATAGAGAGAGACATTGTTTGATAGGCACGTGTTTATCTTCGCTGATTTTTTGCTTGTTTGAACGATACATATTTTAGAAGACAGAAGCTCTTTTTGCCCTGTCAAGTGTCAATTGAAAGAAGCAATTCACCTTAAGCAATCACAACCATACATCATTGTATACAGCAAGTTTTACTACCAAGTTTGGAAACCAGCTAACCCACAATTGTTTTTGTTAAATTAAAAATTTTCCCTATGTAGTAAAATTTTGTGAACGAAAGTGATGAGGAAAAGAACTTGAGAGGCAAAAAAATGAAAAAAAAAAAAAAAAACCACAACAACAAAAAGTCTAAACTAAGTACCAAATTAACAGCTATTTTGAAATTCCAAAATCGGCTAAAGTAACAAATTGCAAATTAATTATCACTTTCTGTTAAAATTGTGTCATCTATATCATTATATAATATGGTTGTAGGCACAGCCTAGCAGAAAAATCACACCTGATTTCACCACAAGACAAAGAGTTCAAATTCCCCACTTAAGTTCAAATAAAAAGTCAAATAAAAAGTCGCACATATCCTTTTCCTGCCCAAGCAAATTAGATATACATCAAACAGCTAGCAGATTCCCCTTTTTTAGCTCTCTCACTCAGTTAACTCCCTTACCTTCCAAAATGTTACAGACGACAGACATTACAACTGTGAATGGTTTTCACAACTAATAAATAGACCTTTTATCACTCCTAATTGATCAATGATCATCACCCACCACAAACTCATATAATAAAACCCCTATCCCCTCCATCCAACACCATCATCAGACATCAAACACTAGCCCATTGTTGGCCTATTCTTAACTAAACCCATCATTCTATTTTCCAACAAACGACAACCATATTGCTAAACACCACACTCAAAACAAGTACAAAATGAAACAATTTCTCTTTTCCTTTGCATTCCTATTCCTCTTCCTCTTCCTCAATCACAGCTTTGCGGCTTTAACTCAATCTCCCGCTCAGGCACCGTCACAGGACAAGCCGGTTGTTCAAACCCCGGCTGAGGCGCCAACCAAACCAGCTGTTCAAGTTCAACCCCCGTCTCAATCATCCCCGGCTCAGGCCCCAGCCGAGATTCCCCTCGTTCAAGCCCCGGCTGAAATTCCCCTAGTTCAAGCCCCGCCACGGAAGGCCAAACCAGCACCCACCAACGTCACCAAGATCCTCGAAAAAGCAGGAAACTTCGGCGTCTTCATCAGAATCCTAAAAAACACACAAGTCATCAACCAAATAGAAAATCAGCTCAACACCTCCAACTCCTTAACCATTTTGGCCCCCAACAATGGCGCCTTCTCCGGTCTCAAAGCCGGAACTCTCAAGTCCCTCGCCACAGAACAAAAAGTTCAGCTTGTTCAGTACCATATCCTTCCTTCTTTTATATCACTCTCGAACTTCCAAACTCTAAGCAACCCCGTCCGTACACAAGCTAGTAACAGTGAGGATATCCTCTTAACATCACCACGGAAGGCAATTGGGTGAACTTGTCGACCGGTCTTGTAAACACTTCTATTTCTGGGACAGTGTATGCTGACAATCAGCTAGCTATCTATAAGGTGGACAGGGTGTTGCTTCCTCTAGCTATTTTCGCTCCTAGGGCTAAGGCTCTGGCGCCGGCGCCTGCATTGGCCAAGCCCGATAAGGACTCTTCCTCATCCTCATCCTCGTCATCGTCTTCATCTTCGTCTCCGTTGTCGTCTTCTTCTTCTTCCTTGTCCGGTGATAACCCTGCAGCCGTGTTTGAGTCATCTTATGGTCTTAGGGCAGCCAGAAATGGCGTGGTGATCACTGTTGGAGTTGTGGTTACAACGATTTGTTTGTGGGGTCAATTGATTTGAATTTCCTTTGCGGTGAACGATGGATTATTACGGTGATTGGGTTTTTAACAACACTTGATTTTGTTAGAGTGTATTTGGCATGACATGTAGTAGATCGCCGTGTGATAAGCATTTGTACTATTTGAATTTATTTAATTTATTTGATATTATTTTTCTTAATGATTAATCATAACAATTATTAATGATATAGCATTGCTGATCATTACCGTGGTATAATCCTTAGAGACACATAAATAAATGTTAAGTTTGGTAATGTTTTTACTAAAAAAAATGTATGGGATAAGAAAAAAAACCATTTTAGTAAAGAAAAAAATAGAAAAGAATTATTCTCAAAAATTTCACATTCACAATTTTCTCTAAAAAAATTGAAAAGAATTTTTTAATGTAGGTACTAAAAAAGTAAGGTGTCTGTAGATTCAACAGTAGAAACTTATAGGCGTTGAAAATTCGTACCCACAATTTTACTTGGTGCAAATTTTTCTGCCCCATTAGTGTCTTGTTTTCCTGATGGGAAAAAAAAATTGTCCAGGCAAATTTCGAATGATTAGTGTCAACTAAAAGATGATAAAGTCGTATTATCGATTAAAAGGTCTTTTGGAAATCTGACCCTACTTCAAGAAATTGCGTTTGTTAGAACGTGGGTAAGTTGAACTACAAAATATAATTTTAACCAATTTTTAATTTAAACTTAATAAGAAAAAAATTATTATAGCAAAAGTTTTGATCGGAATGATTATTCCCAAATGCCTTTCAAAGTACAAACAACAACAACAAGCATATGATGAGGTGCAACTGAATAAACGGACAAAAGAAGTTTATTATACCACGTCGTTTATTACTTCTTGATTTATTTATCGAGGGATGTTCATTATTTTTTAATTATAATATTCTTAAGTAGAAGAGTCAACTGGGATTATAACTGGTCAAAATTTAATGATTATTCATACATTATGAAAAAAAGAGTTTCTCAAGACTGGTAAAACAAATTAAATTATCAAAACAAAACTTCTTTGCCCAAAGCAAAGGAAAGTTAGTTGCCTCTTAGGTTTTTTATTAAAAAAAAAGATTTTTTTTTTTTTGCTCTTATAAATATGCAGCTTAAAATCCTCAAAATATGTCCTTCACAATTCCCTTGCAACACGTAATACTCACTTTATAGCAGGTGAAAATCGATAAATTTGGGTAAGCAAAAGTATCTGAAGGAAGAATAATAAGACGTTTACAAACACATTTTTTAATTAAAGATATTTGACCGAATTTATATAACTTGATCTTCTCAATTTTTTTAAGGGCAATTATTTATTTATTAATTTTAGTTGTCCACTTTTTTATACATCAACGAATCAAAAAATTGGTAATCAAATAAGAACAAAAGTGTTTCGGAAAGTATAATTTGAATCATTTTGGTTCAAGAAAGTGTAGTATGTGAAAGTTTTATATTATAATTATTTTTTATTTTACGTTGTAACTGCTCTCTATATATATATATATAAAACCAGTGTGGCAAATAGATGGGTGCTTTTAGTACTAATTAACTCATAAATATATTCTTTAGTCTTCCAACATACTTCAAGTGTAGCTTATTAATCTGGCCAATCGCTCTCGGATGATTGGTTAGCCTGTAATGCCCCGACATTGTGAAATAGCACTTCTACCTATGTTAATCCAAATCATAAGCACTTAGATGACATGTCATCTGTATCATCCCCTTAAGGTAAACAAATTAATAAAGTGCACACCATCATTTATCACATCTTAGTGAAAGGTACGCAAATCTTGTACGTCGTTTTAGCTCACTGGGCCAAGGTCCCACATCGACTTGAAAAATAACTCTTTTGTTTTCCCGCTTCCCAAGCAAAATAGCTCTCTCTCTCTCTCTCTCTCTCTAGAGTACACTTCACCTTGCAAACAAAGACAGACTATACATTTCGCACCTATTTTCACATTCTAGTGCCACTATAAGAGCCCTCTCTCTCCCCAACACCGTGCATCAAAACTCACTCTTGCAATATCTCATTCTTTACCAGCAAAGCACAACTTAATAATTAGCTAGCTAGCCAAACCAATAACATCCCCCCCAAAAAATGACGAAACAAGGCCTTATCTTCCTCTGTTTCCTACTCTTCTTCTACCATTCCACCGCCGCCACTTTACCCGCTCACTCGCCAGCCGAAGCTCCATCCAAAACCAAAACCGAAGCCGAACCCCCGGCTACTACTAAAGCTGAACCACCGGCTACTACTAAAGCTGAACCACCGGCTACTACTAAAGCCGAACCCCCGGTTACAAAGGCCGAAACCCCTGCCAAGGCACCGACGACGCGTCCGGCAGTCGAACCCCCATCTGAAGTGCCACTTGTTCAAGCCCCGCCACACAAAGCCTTGGCCGGCCCAACCGACGTCTCCAAAGTCCTCGAAAAAGCAGGCGGATTCAGCGTCTTCATCCGGTTACTAAAGAGCACATCCGTCAGCATTCAGATGGAAAATCAGCTCAACGTCTCCAACACCTTGACCATCTTCGCCCCGACAAACGCCGCATTTTCCGGCCTCAAGGCCGGCACTCTCAATTCCCTCTCAACAGAGCAAAAAGTCCAGCTCGTCCAGTACCACATCCTCCCAACTCTCGTATCGCTTCAGAATTTCCAAACTCTCAGCAACCCTGTGAGGACTCAAGCCAGCAACACCTATGACTACCCACTCAACGTTACAGTTGAAGGGAATTACGTCAACATATCGACCGGAATCGTAAACGCCACGATTTCTGGGACGGTTTACGAGGACAATCAGCTGGCTATTTACAAGGTTGACAAGGTGCTTCTTCCTCTTGGCATTTTCGCTCCGAGGCTGAAGCCACTGGCACCTTCACCAACGCCAGCGCTGAAGCCCAAGAAGGAGACTAATTCTTCGTCGTCATCGTCATCAACGGAGGACTCCGACAGCCCGGTGGCAGCGGAGGTGCATGCGTCGGATGCACTTGGTCTGAACAAAATTAATTATGGAATTGCCAACGTTGGAGTTGCTGTTGTTACCGTCGTATCTATGTGGGTTCAGTTTTAATTTTCTTGTGTTGTGGTGATGATCACTCCTGGGTACATTAATGATGGAGGGGCGAGGATTAATATTGGCCTGGGATCAATAACGGACTTGCTGCGTTAGTCTAGTTTAGTATGGTTTATGTGGGGTTTGTGATGAGCTTTCCTCTGCATTGTTTGTATTAAATTCATGTGATGTTTTCCTTTAATTATATTCTTTTTTTCTTTTAAGACCTTGAGTTCTTCATGGTTCCTATGCAATTGGAAATTAATTATCTAATCAAACGCCCCTGGCCAATAAATTGAAATAATTTGGCTAGATGCAACATATATTTAATTTGTTATTTTGCTAAAACTAATTTTTAATATTTAACTTGCTAAAATATTACTTCTTTTACTATAGTTTAATTAATGTAACTATGCTTAAGTTAAAAACCAATCAATGGCTATAGAAATGACACTTGTATGGCCAAGGTATGAACTTGGAAAGTGTATTAAAGAAGGAAGTGATTGTCATTTTCTATCTAGAAAATTAAACCAAGAAAAAGAATTTTTTTTCCTCTTCTTTACTTCCTCAGCCCCATGTATTTTGTTTCTTTTGGTAGAATCAAATGTGGATATATTGCTAGGCTATTATCACACATGCATTGATTTGTATTTACAATTAAAAAGAAAAAAGAGAAAAAAAGAAAAAAGGATACTAACTTCCGAGAGACTTATCCTCATAATTTAAATTTATTAGTTCAAACCATCAATCTTTACCATATTGAAATTAATTAGCTATATTGGAATTAATTCCAATATATTACCATATTGGAATTATTTCTTTTCCATTTACAGCTAGTTGTTGAGGGATTTGAACCAACGATCTCCCCGTTAACCCAACTTATCTAGTACCAGTTAGTAAACTTTCCCAAAAATATTATTTAAGAAAATCACTATTACTGTTTTCAAGAAATAGTTGCCAAGATTTTGATTATTATTTTATTTTTAAAATAATTTAATGCTAAATGGTAACTGGAGAATAATTAATTTGCAATTGTAAAAAGAAGAAGCACTAGTAGTTAACTTAGCAAGACCATAATTTTCGCAACACCATAATTTTCACTTAATTGTACTTTGATATCAAACAAGTGACTTTTGATCACATGCAAGAAATTAATCCATATATAAAATTAAATGAAATTTAAAGCATTGTTTGATACTACATTAATGCAGGTGAAACGAACTTTTTAAGCATGTCTATTTTCAAGGAGAGAAATCAATTTATTAGTAGAGAGGATAGCTCAATCTATCTATATATGGCGATCATGTCATGTATAACTATGTTTCCCACAGGTGAATTAATTTTTCGAGAAGCAAAAAACTGAAATCTACATTTCATCTTACGGGGTACAACTAAAATATTTTACCTCATCCCTTTTTATGGGGAAAGATCCAAAGAAGCAATCATCAACAAGATGAGCATTATCAATGAGGTTGGTCCATCGTCCATAAGTATCAGCATCAACGTAAATCTTTTCCTCTAGCATGATCTTGTCAAGGAAATCATGCATATCGTTCTTGTTTTTCCCATGAAAACTACAACATACCAAAACAACAAAGCATGATATTTTTCTTAACTACTGAAATGTTGCATTGTTTCATACACAATAATTCATTCTAGTAGCACCTATAAAACCCCTCTCTCCCTCCAACAGCATTCATCAAACACTTAACACAAGGCCCAATTCCCTCACTAAGAAATCCACTCTTCTTCAAAGTTCAACACAAACCAAAAAAAAAAAAAAAATGAAGAATCAAGTTCTCATCTCCTCCTTCCTAATCATCTTCCTATTCAAGTCCTGCACCACAGCCTCAGGCCAGTCTCCGGCTCAATCGCCAGTGCAAAACCCGGTGGTGAAGCCATCTCCTCAAGCCCCGGCTCAAGCTCCAGCAGCCAAACCAGCCCTCGTCCAACCCCCAACACCTCCTGTCCTGCCAGCCCCGACCCAAGCCCCGTCTGCAGAACCCCTAGTCCATTCCCCGCCACGAAAGGCCCCCAAGCCGGCTCCACCCAATGTCACCGAGATCCTCGACAAGGCTGGCGGCTTCAGCGTCTTCGTCCGCCTCCTCCATAACACCGACGTCATCAACCAGATCGAGAACCAGCTTAACTCCTCCAACAGCCTGACCATCTTGGCCCCGACCAACGGTGGGTTCTCTAGTCTCAAAGGAGGCATTCTCAACTCTCTCACTCCCGAGCAGAAAGTCCAGCTCCTCCAATTCCACATCATCCCTTCTTTCGTCGCGCTCCAGAACTTCGAAACCCTAACAAACCCGGTACGTACTCAGGCGAGTAACACCGACGACTACCCCATGAACATCACCACCGAAGGCAGCTTCGTGAACATATCTACTGGAATCGTGAACACCACGATCTCCGGCACGGTCTATGCTGATAACCAACTGGCGATTTACCGAGTCGACAGCGTCCTACTTCCTATGGGAATTTTCGCTCCGAAAGTAGATTCTCCGTCACCGTCGCCAGCGCCAGTGCCTGCCCTGGAGCCAGTCGCGGCGCCATTGAAGCCTAAGAAAGAGGCTTCAGCTTCGGCTTCTGCTTCCTCATCTTCCCCATTGAACTCGTCGGCGCCGGCGTTGAAACCCACGCCGAAGTCAAATTCTTCTTCGGCGCCGGCTTTGATCAGCCCAGTTGCGCCGTTGGATGAGTCCGGTGCTGCTGGTCATGTGGTGTCTGTTGGCGTTGCTGTGATTATGCTGTTGGGACAATTTCTTTGAGTGGAGTAAGGTGTTTTGTGCCCTAGTGCTTTGATTGATGGTTATCGGTAGATCACGGTGAGTGGTCTGGAATAATGTGTTAATTTATTTATGTTAGAGTAGCTAAGAATATATTGTCTTGTATATCGTACGTCTTATGGTGATCATTTGGTGATGAGAACTTGTACCTGCGTGTGGATTGAATTATTTTGATATTCTTTTTTTTTTTTTCCTTTTAAGTGCTCTAGTAACTTAATGGTACATTATATTAGTATCTCTGCAATTAATTGGGAAACAAATGTCTTAAAAAAAGAAATTCCATTCCAAATTAGAATAATACAATCACTAATTCAGACACGAAACACCATAACATAATTAACGACTCAACTACATCCATAAATTAAAACTACCAAAGGTTCGTTTGAAACTCTTAAGAGGGTAAAACATTTATTGAGTTTTAAAAGAAAAAATTAATAAGACACACAACCAATCGAACACACAAATGGCTCTTCCAAAAACACCATTCTAGTTGGTGGATAACTCGAGAACAAGAAACTAAAAGCACCAATAACTCATTAACATAACACCATAAAGGACAAAAACTTGCATACTAAACATAAAAACATCATAGGAAGGCAGAGAAATCACTATCATTATTATAAAAAAAAAAAAAACAAACAAAATACATTAAACAATGGAAACATCTCAACGCCATTATTTAAAAAGTGACAATGAAAGTGATCATTTATTCGTATTGCAATGTGGTTTCAACTATATAGTTTTAATTACTATAATGTAAAACTCTCACATATTATTATAAATTAGTTTTAAATTTCAAGTTCTAACTATATGATTACACTGATTTTTCAAACATACTATTAAGAATTTGTAAAAGGTCGTACGCACCTTTATCCTTAACGAAATCGTGCTTTTAGTCGAACTCCCTATTAAATTGTGTTATTACTGAATTTGGTAATTCTATATTACTAAAAAGAAAAACCAAAAAAAAAAAAAAAAGTTGGATTGGAGGGAGGGGACCGGGAAGAGTGTTGACCAGAACAACTTCTTTGACCGTCACAGCCAACTACCTGCTGGGAGATGAGTAATGCCAATGGCTTACACACTATATCTTGAAAAAAGATCAGAGTTTAATTATCTATAAAATAACAAATTGGGTTTAATATTCATAAAGGAATAGGAAAGTCTTGCCAAATCCATGTATAGTTACCAATATATATATATATTGGGACGTTCAAGTCAGATATTCTAGAGGTGCTTCGTCGATTGTTCTATAATAAGCTTTCAAGAGACATTATCAAGATTCAAAAGCTACCATATTAATATCTTTAATATACACTGCTTTCGACCTTAATTAATAATTATCAATATTTTCTGATCTAGTTCAACTCTTAATTTTGCATTTCTCTGTCAAAACAACATGTTCTTCGCACAGGGATCGTTATAGTTATCAAAACGATCAGTAACTCCGAATACATGAGTCCAAATACTGAAAGCAAAAAAATATGAAATGAAAATTTTTTTACGTAATCAAAACTAGATTCATGAAAATGAGCTGTACTAGTTATATAACTTTCAAAGAATTAATTTCTTTAGAAAAAATTAAACTATGTTGTTAATCTATTCTCCCTGTTAAATTATGATGACCAAAATTTTATTTGGTCCGAATTGAAAAGCTTGTGGTGAGCATATGTGGTAGAGCTACAATTATGACAAATTTTTGGAGGTGGTTGCAGCAAAGCCTGATCCCGTAGCTCATCATTGATCCTGTTGGAGGTGTAGGGTTTTGTATGGACCTGTTTTGTTAATTATTCTTGCATATGTGTGTGTGTGTACAAGCACACGCATGTGATGATATAGTTTTAGGGTTTTGTATGGTTATACTTTTGCTGTTGACGCTAAGCATTCTCCTTTTGTATCAATCTTTTGATATAGTGGATTTGTTTCTCCACTACTTGTGGTTTTTTTAGTTTAGGGTTTTCTATGTAAATCTGTGTATTTCTGTTTTGTGTTTTTTTATTTCTTATTCTCTTTACTTTAATAACACTCCTATGTTTGAACAAAAATTCAAATTTTTATGAAGAAAAACATTTTACAGCAAGGTTTGACCTACGTAATTCACACTTTTATTAATACATCTTACCCCACAAGGTTTCGAGAGCTTATATCAACTCAAGTTTCAATCAATTAAGAAGGGTGATGATTAACGTACGTTTCATAAAATGCATAATTCTAATAGTTTGTTTTGATGTCATTTTGATGGAGGGCAAAGTTAACCGATGCTAGCTCAGTTAATAAGGCATAATTCTAATAGTTTGTTTTGATGTCATTTTGATGAAGGGCAAAGTTAATTGATGCTAGCTCAGTTAATAAGGATGTAATAGGTTAAAGGCGCGCGAGATATCACCTCCACAAAACAATTGCATTGTATAAAAAAATTATACTGATACATGGATTATGTCATTGGCCTTGATCGTTGAGCACAATTGATGGACATACAACAACAATTGATCCGTAAACAGTCAATCTATGTCAATTTTTAAAATCATACTATTTGATCATATAATAATTTTTGGTTCCTTAAAACTTAAAAATGGTGATGATCTTATATAAATCACAATATTACCTTGGAATTCTCTTTCGATCGATTGATGTGACTGACCCACACTTACAATCATCTTCGAGAAGGAGTTATATCCCTAAAATCAACTAGGCCATCAACAAGAAGTTCTGCAACCAATAAAAAAAGAAAAAGGTACATATATAGCACCCACAAATCTTAGGCTCCTGATCTATTTGTGCATGTCAAGCAAACACCTTTCGACCTATCTTTTTCCTTCTCACCATAAACCTATATTAATATATGTTAGCGAAAGTAACGCATCAAACATTGCAACTTGCCAACTAAAAATATGGTTCTCCATATTTACCTTGTACGGACTCAATTATTAACTTTCACCTTTAACTGTATTCCCCTCTCCACTGGCACCACCTATAAAACACTCTTCCTCGTTCCAAGATCACACATCGATCAAGCACTTCAAAAACATAATCAATACTCTTCTATTATCCTTCTTTTTTAACAAAAAACCATCCTCACAAACACAAGTGCAAAAAACCATGTCATCAAAACAGGCTTTCCTCTCCTTCTCCTTCCTAATCATCTTCACAAGTTACCACTTCACAACAAGTACTTTAGCTCAATCTCCTGCTCAAGCCCCTTCGACACAAGATCGCCCCTCTCAAACAACATCCCCGGCTCAAGCCCCAACAAGTACCGACGTGCCGCTAGTCCAAGCCCCGCCGGCCAAAGCCCAGAGACGCGCTGAGCCTACCAACGTCACCGAAATCCTCGAAAGGGCTGGTGGATTCAGCCTCTTCATCCGCCTCCTCCATAGCACCGATGTCATCACTCAGATCGAAAACAACCTCAATGCCTCCAACAGCGTCACCATCTTGGCCCCGACCAACGGCGGATTCTCCGTACTCAAGCCGGGAACTCTCAACACCCTCAGCCCCCAACAGAAGACTCAACTCATTGACTTCCACGTCATTCCCACCTTCATTGCGCTCCAAAACTTCCAAACCCTAACGAACCCTGTCCACACCCATGCCAGCAACACCCGCGACTATCCACTCAATGTCATCACCGATGGAAACTCCGTCAACATATCAACCGGCGTCATCAACACCACAATTTCTGGGACGGTTTATTCCGATAACCAGCTGGCAATTTACCGAGTCGACAGTGTGCTTCTTCCTAAAGCCATTTTCGCTTCAAAGGTGAGTTCGCCCGCACCTGCTCCGGCACCCGCAGTATTGAAGCCTAAAAAGGAGTCTTCGTCTTCGTCTTCGTCTTCTTCAACGGCATCGGAGTCAAGTACCGGATCGTCGTCATCTTCGTCATCGAAACCTTCATCAGGGTCGAATGCAGATGCTGCGGCGGCGGAAGGGGGATCAGAAGGGCCAGTTGCTGATCAGTCGGATATTTCTGGTGTCATGAAGAGTACCAAGGGAAACGGCGTTATGTCCGTTGGAGTTGCTGTAGTTGCCGCCGTTTTCATGCTGAGTTGGTTTGATCGATTTGCTTGAGCTGAATCAGTGGTGTTGTGATGGGAAGTTGGATTGGAATGCATTAACTTTTGTGTGTGCGATGAAGTGATTTTGAATAATGACCGTTTGTGTAACACTAGTTGGTGACGAGAAGCTGTTATTGTGTGAATTTAATTAATTTAATTTTTTTTTTTTTTTGGGTTCTCCATTGTATAAGCATTACGATGGAAACCGATGCATTTTGTAATTTCTATGGAGTAAAAAAAAAAGATATATATATATATATATATGGTGTTTGGTAACGTGAATTATAACTAAAACTTTTGATTACTATAGTATAATCATCTCACGAACTAAAGTGTCAAGAAAAAAATAAACTACAGCATAGAGCTCTTACATGCTTCAATAATTTTAACCAAAATTAGTATAAACTAATTTGAACCAATACTCCCAACACCCTAATAAAAGTAAATGACATTTCTTTAAGTTTTATTAAATAAATAGAAAGTAAATGACATTTCTTTAAGTTTTATTAAATAAATAGCGAAGTTTTTGAAAATTAAAAAAATTATCATATACTAAAGTACATCAATAATTTATTGATGCTAGTTAGTATATACACTGACAACCTGTAGTTTTTTTTGTTCTTATTATTAATTAACTTGATGGTCTATTTACTTAATAATTTACTGGTTTTTTTTACTATAAATTATTAGTAGATCAATGACAAATAAATTTATTAGTGATTACTATAGTTAATAAGTGTTTTCTAAGTTAATCAATGATGTATATCAATAATATACTAGTGTTTATTAATAATGTATTGCTTTTAATTTTCAAAAATTTTGATAATTTCTTTAATTTTTAAAAAATTCAGCTATTCGATTAAAAAGACAGTCAAATATAGATTATTTGTCCAATTTTTTTTAAAAAAAAAATGCGTCCATTATATGTACATACATGATCACTCTTCCGAGATATTAAGATAACAAATTAACAATAATGATAATATTAAGTCCAGTTTCTTAGTTGGGTTTTAATATAAACAGTAATAACAAATAACAACAATCATGATATTAAGACTAGTTTCTTAATTGGGTTTTAAAATACATATTCAAGGATAACTGTTGACTGCAATTCTCATGCAAGAGCAATTCAACATGGAGAAGTGAGGGAGGAGAGGCACAAAGTGGAGTAGAAAAAAAATCTCGACTAATCATTTTTAGCTACGATAAAAACGAAACCTCACTAAATATAATCAGTCCGCATCATTAATATAAATGATTTTTAAATAACTCTTGCCCTAATTATAAAGTTCATGTTTTTTGTTATTTCATGTTAAAATTTAAGGTTAAAATCATTGCGTGTTATTTCCATTAGCATATTAAACATAGCTACTTGCTTAGCTACCCAAACTACGACATATATTGAGCTATATTAACTATAAAGCCAGATCAACAAATAATGGTAAAAATAATTAATGTTACTGTAAGTAATTAATGTTAAAGTGCGGAAGTCAAAGTATATATTGGTACTGCCTATTTTTCGAGCCATCAAATTTTAATAGATTTGGTCATATACAAATATTTTTACTTTTGGAATATAACGAGGATGGGAGCAGATAAACACAGTTATCAATAACAAAATATCACGTTAATAATAGAGTATGTTAATCTTACGAAACCTATCGAAAATGTGAAGCTTAAATCTAGGGACCCCAATGAAATCTAACCATATATCACGTCTTACAACGATGCTTTATGATTACGATAAACTGCTATACATTTAAATGTTGTGAGGTCCCCTTAAAAATAAATAATATTTATCACTAGAGATGACATATAAGAGCTTTGTTATAAGACACTAATGGTATTTAACACCCCACATATATGACCCTCTTTTCATTATAATGTTTAACATTGATGTGTCTTTAAGTATTTTTTGATATATAAATACGTGTGTCCTTTGTAGAGCATATGTCATAATTAACCATCCTAAAAAAACGTCATAATTAACCAGTTGAATTTGCACTTTGTACGTACTGCTTTCGATCCATCTTTTTCCTTCTCACCATAAACCTATTAATATATGTTAGTGAAAGTAATGCATCAAACACATCATATTGCAACAAGCCAACTCAAAATATGGTTCTCCATAGTATTACCTAAAATGAAATCAATTATTAATTTTCACTATTTTCCCCTCTCCACTGGCACCAACTACAAAACACCCTTCCTCACTCCAAGAACACACATCGATCAAACACTTCAAAAACATAATCAATACTTTTCTATTATCCTTCTTTCCTAACAAAAAACCGTCCTCACAAACACAAGTGCAAAAACCATGACATCAAAACAGGCTTTCGTCTCCTTCTCCTTCCTAATCATCTTCACAAGTTACCACTTCACAACAAGTACTTTAGCTCAATCTCCGGCTCAAGCCCCGTCGACACAAGATCACCCCTCTCAAACAACATCCCCGGCTCAAGCCCCAACAATTACCGACGTGCCACTAGTCCAAGCTCCGCCGGCCAAAGCCCAGAGACGCGCCGAGCAGACCAACGTCGCCGAAATCCTCGAAAAAGCAGGCGGATTCAGCATCTCCATCCGCCTCCTCCGAAGCACTGACGTCATCACGCAGATTGAAAATGACCTCAATGCCTCCAATAGCGTCACCATCTTGGCCCCAACCAACGGTGGATTCTCGGCACTCAAGCCGGGAGCCTCGATACCCTCAGTCCCCAACAGAAGACTCAACTCATTGACTTCCACATCCTTCCCACCTTCATTGCGCTTCAAAACTTCCAAACCCTAGCGAACCCGACTCACACCCAAGCCAGCAACACCTGTGACTACCCACTCAACGTCATCACCGATGGAAACTCCGTCAACATATCGACTGGCGTCATCAACACCACGATTTCTGGGACGGTTTATTCCGATAACCAGCTGGCGGTTTACCGAGTCGACAGCGTGCTTCTTCCCAAAGCCATTTTTGCTCCAAAGGTGAGTTCGCTCGCACCTGCTCCGGCACCGGCAGCATTGAAGCCTAAGAAGCAGTCTTCATCTTCGTCCTCATCTTCTTCAAGAGCATGGGCGTCAAGTACTGGATCATCGTCATCTTCGTCATCGAAACCTTCATCAGGATCAACGGCGGATGCCGCGGCGGCAGAAGGGGAATCAGAAGGGCCAGTTTGTGATTAGTCGGATATTTCTGGTTTCATGAAGAGTACCAACGGAAACGGCGTGAAGGCCGTAGGAGTTGCTGTGGTTGCTGCAGTTTTCATGTTGAGTTGGTTTGATCGATTTGCTTGGGTTGAATAAGTAGTGTTGTGATGGAAAATTGGATTGGAAGGCATTAACTCTTGTGTTGCGAAGGAAGTGATTGTGAAATAATGGCCGTTTGTGTAACACTAGTAGTTGGTGATGAGAAGTTGTTATTGTGTGAATTTAATTAATCAAATTGTTTTCTATCGTCCGATTTATAAACAAACGATGAAAACTACAATTTTTTGTAATTTATCGAAGAATATACAATGAAAATTACTATTTTCTTTTTAGTAATTTTCTCTGTAATTAAAAAAAAAATGCATCCGTTGTATTTGTACGTGCACACATGATCACTCTCCGAGAACAAAGTAAACAACATCTACGTTAATATATAGCAGCAATAATAGGAGTCAAAGTACACTTTTGATCAATCTTCTGCCAACAAATAGTAAGCAACATCTAACTTAATAATAACAACAATAATATTTAGTCACACTTTGCAAAAGTGAAAAATAATAATCACAAATTAACAAAAATGATGATATTAACACTAGTTCCTTAATTGAACTCTTGACTGCGATTCTCTTGCAAGAGCAATTCAACATTGAGAAGTTATGAAGGAGAGGCACAAAGTAGAGTTTCACCAAGATAAAGACCTAGAGAAATCATACACAGCTACAATAAAGAAAGAAAATCGCACTAAAACCCTGTTTATGAATAGTTTGGAAAAAAAAAATTCTAGTTTAAACTCTTGACTCGAACTATTTTCCCAAACAAGAATCTAAATAAAATCAACATGCACATCATGACTATCAATAATTTTTTAAAAAAAAGTTGTTGGCCTAATTATAAAATTTGTTGCTAATTATTTCATGTTAAAATCATGGCCTGCGATTCCCACTAGCATATAAAGCATATCTACCTGCTTGGTCACCCAAACTTCGACTTGTGGAAATTAAAGTACATATTGGTAGTGCTTATAATTAATGTTAAGGTGAGGAAATTAAAATATATATTGGTACTGCTTATACTACAACAAATTTTTTATTATACGACTTTCATCTAACGACCGTTTTCAAAACTCGTTGTGGTAAGGGAAGGAAAAACAGCAAGTTACACCCACGAAAATGAAAACCATTGTGGAATGGCAGCACACTACCATACCATGACGATTTTTTAAAAAACCATCGTGGTAGCCCCCTTAAAACTCCTTTTTCTCACCTCGAAATCAAACACAATTTAAAAACTCACTTCTCAAATACAAACACTGACCCCTATGAATCAGCTACCGCCGTCCCTCTCCACCTCCACACTCCTTAATCTCATTCCAAATTGTAAGTTTTTGTTAGAAATTTAAAAAATTGTTGTTGATTTTGTTGTATAATTAATCCGAAATTGATAAATAGTGGTTGATTTTATTGTTTATTCCATGATTATTATATTATAGATCATGGGTATGATTTATTTGTTCTATAATGGGTATGTGTAATTTGTTTTATGATGGGTGATGTTTTTGTTTTATGATTAGAATATATATAGGTGGGTATGTATAAATAAACTGTCATGGAAGGCTGCTGTCTTTTTTACAGCATTTATAATGCTATAAAATAGCTTCCAACCGTCGTGGAATGCTATTATTTTTTTGACAGCATTTATAATGCTGTAAAATAGCTTCCATGATTATTTATAAATAAACCATTGTAGAAGACTACTGTCTTTTTTACAGCCTTTGTAATGCTGCAAAATAGCTTCAGATGGTTTATAAATAAACCGTCGTGGAATGCTACTGTCTATAGCTTCCACGACAGTTTATGCATAAACCGTCGTAGAAGCTTCATTTTTTCCTTTAAAAATTTTGAAACGCATGCCCACCTACCCATTTTGAATTTGTCTCCCTCTCTCTCTAAAAGCGCTCCCTCCCTCCCTCTCTAAAATCCCTCTCTCTCTCTCAAGATCTCTCTCTGTCGTCGTTGCCTCCTCGCCACCAGTAAGCTCCCCCTCCCTCTCTCTCTCTCCTCTTCCCCCTCGCCCCAGCCCCCCTTGCCCCCCTCGCCCTACCCACTCCCCACCCACCTGCCCCACCTTCAGCCCCCTCACCCCACCCTGCCCCACCCTTGCCTCCTTGCCCTACCCACCCCCCACTCCAACCCCCCCTTGCCCCACCCGCCCCCCACCCCTCCCCACCCACCCTTTCCCCATCACCCCGCCCCACCCCACCCTCACCTCCCTTGCCATCCTCTCCCCACCCCGCCTTGCCTCCCTCACCCCACCCACCCCCTCTCGCACCCCTTGCCCCACCTACCCCTTACTCCACCCCACCCTCTCCCCCCCTCACCCCACCCGTCCCCCACCCAGCCCCACCTACCATTTCCCCGTCGCCCCACCCTTGCGCCCCTCGCCCGACCCGCCCCCACAAATTTTATTTGTTTTGTGAATATGTGAAGTTGTGTATATGTGTAATATGTGAAATTGTGTAATTAAAATTGTAAAATTGTGAATATGTGTAATATGTGAAATTATGTGAATATGTGTAATATGTGCAAATATATGAATATGTGAAATTGTATAATTGAAATTGTAAACTTGTGAATATGTGAAATTATGTAATTGAAATTGTAAACTTGCACTACAATAAATTCGAGATTATACGACTTTTATTTAATGACCGTTTCTCAAAAACCGTCGTGATAAGGAAAAAAAACGCAACGAGTTACAACTGTGAAGACGAAAACCGTTGTGGTATTGGCGGGAGCTACCAGGATAGTTTTTTAAAAAACCGTCGTGTAAGATTAAACCTTTCACGACAATCTTACACGACGGTTTTTATAAAAACTATCGTGGAAGGTATATTTTAATACCTCTATTTTACGACGGTTTTTATAAAAACCGTCATGGAAGGTATGCATGTTTGAAATTTTTAAATTTAACTTTTAAGTTCAGCATGAATAAAATTTTAATCTTTCACGACTGTTTTTATAAAAACCATCGCGGAATATGTGAAATATGTGAAATTATAAACTTGTGAATATGTGAAATATGTGAATATTATGAACATATGAAATTATGTAATTGAAATTGTAAACTTGTGAAGATGTGAATATGTGAAATTGTGTAATTGAAATTGTAAACTTGTGGATATGTGAAGATGTGAATATACGAAATATGTGAAATTGTGTAATTGAAATTGTAAACTTGTGAAGATGTGAATACATGAAATTATGTGAATATGTATAATATTCAACTTATAATATGTGATTTTTAAAATGTAATTGTGTAATATATCAAGCACTGAGGGGGAAATTATTCTTCCTGCTTACAATATTAAAGAACATTGGATGTTGGCACTTATTTCGTCATGAGAGGACCAAATATATTGGTTCGATCCCTTCAGATACCCACCACGTGAGGATTTTGTATTAGTCACGAGATTATAAGTATTAATGTTCTTTTATAAAATTAATTGTTTTGAGTCCCACATAATTGTATCATCTATTAATTCATTTAAACATGACACATTATTAGGGCGCTTAACGATTGGAAGCTTCAAGCGGGAAGTGGTGTTACAAACCGACCAAACGGAACGCTATATTCTAAACGTAAGTGTCCAAGACAACAAGGAAACATAAAATGTGGTTTTTTTATTCTACATTTCATGTGAGATATAATTACAAGTGGTATACAAGCCCTAGGAAGAAATTGGATTTTTTTATACATACGGATATACATAAAGTTAGATTAGAGTGAGTACAATTTGTAAATAGGAATGTAATTTTTAGATAGATTGATAGAGATAGTAGATAAACAATTGCTCAAAATAGCTCAAATGTAAATGATCTTGTAAATACCTTGTTATTTCAATATACATCAAATTTTGTATACAATCAGGGCCTTGTTGTAATGGATAACACACGAGACTGGCCATCCCGTAGGAAATCCAAAATTTTTGGAAAATATTTTTTTGACAATACCAATTTTCCACGACAGTTTTTGTAAAAACTATCATGGAAGCATAAGCTTTCACAATGGTTTTACAGGAAAACATCGTGGAAGGTCATGCTTCAACGACCTTTTTGGGAAAAACTGTCGTAGAAGGTAAGCTTTCACAATGGTTTTATAGGAAAACGTCACGGAAGGTCATGCTTCAACGACCTTTTTGGGAAAAACCATTGTGGAAGGTAAGCTTCCACGATGATTTCTATAAAAACCGTTGTGAAAGGTGCACACCCTCGATGCTTCTTCGCACTAATTTTGTTGTTCCATGATGGTAAAAAACTATTGTGAAAACTTCATTTTATACTACGACTGAAGTTTTCACGACGGTTTTTTAACCGTTGTGAAATTTTTCCATGACAGTTTTAAACTATTATGAAATCCGTAGTCTGTAGTAGTGTTAGTTTTCAAGCTATCAAATTTCAATAGACGGTCATAGAGTTTTGGGATACAAAGAGGTTAGGCATAGAAAACACAATTATCAACAACAAAATAACACTAGCTGATAAAAGAGTATGTTAATCTTATGAAAAATGCTTAGGGCTACAATCAATGTTAAGCACTATTATTAATAAAAGTTCTTCGTACCTTCTATAAATGGATGGTGCTAAATTAGCACTATTGGTGCCTTATACAATGCTTCAATCTTATGAAAGCTACTGAAATGTGAATATTAATAATTCCAGGGACTCGCACTTCAAAAAAAAAAAAAATCCAGAGACCCCAATAAAATCTAGCTCTATATGTCTTACAATGCTGATTGATCCTCATGATTACTATGAAATGCTATACGTTGCAAAAGAGAAGCCCCCTTAAAAAAAAATTAATCACTAGTGGTAGCATAATTAGCTGTGTCCTGTGTAGACCATAGGTACAATTTGCTGGTTTTAGAGTTGATATATATGAACTTGTGATTAGTTAAAGACCAAATATGTCATAATTTGTAGGTTTTATTTAGAGTTGATATATAAAAGTACTTGTGATTAGTTAAAAAGGGGGACAGGATAACACTAATAGCAATAAGTGCTGCTACTCTAGTGATAAGTATTACTCTTTAAAAGATGAACCATTGTGCTTTTAGCCAATATAAAAATAAAATACAAGCATGCATTATTGTTTAGAGCACTGATCATGATTTTTTTTCTTTTTTAGATTGTATAATTGTTTTAATTTTTGACTCTGAACAGTAGGAAATATTGTTGAAGCATGTTCATATTTGTTGGAATGGTATATTATCGAAATATTTGGGATGTTTAACATAAAAGTCTCTTTTCTTGCAACTGATACGTCATTTTAAGCCACAGTTCCGCACCCGCATGAAAGCTCCTCTCTTAATAGATATGAAAAGATCACTTCCTCTCTCACTACACGCTCACACACTACTCTCTCTCCCTTTCACCTTTATCCCAATGAAAGACGACAGCCATATTGTAACTACGTTGCTTTTCATCCATAACTAAATATGATGCTGCACCCTTTTTAGTTTTAACCTATTTCACTCTCTCCCAACACTTATAAAATGCCTATTTCAAACATTTGTGTTGCACTAACATATTTTCTAAGTAAAATTAAGTACTATATACACTGATTTTTTTCCCTCTAAAACAAAATGACGAAACAAGATCTCATGATCTCTCTCTCACTCCTTCTCTTCTTCTTCCACTGTGCCACAACCATAGCACAATCTCCAGCCCAATCTCCGTCACAAAGCCAAGCTGATCAGGCCCCGGCTAGAGCACCATCATCGATGCAGCCTGCCGTTGAACCCCCGTCCGAAGTACCCCTTGTTCAAGCCCCGTCGGACAAGGCTGCTGCTGCCACCTTCCCCAACGACGTCACCAAAATCCTCGAAAAGGCCGGCAGCTTCAGCGTCTTCATCCGCCTCCTGAAGAGCACCTCTGTTAGCATTCAGATCGAAAATCAACTCAATGTCTCCAACACCTTGACCATCTTCGCCCCAACAAACGGCGCATTCTCCGCTCTCAAACCCGGCACTCTCAACTCCCTCTCTACCGAGCAAAAAGTCCAGCTCGTGCAGTACCACATTCTTCCATCTCTCGTGTCGCTTCAAAATTTCCAAACTCTGAGCAATCCTGTACGGACACAAGCCAGCAACACTCATGACTACCCACTCAACATCACAGTTGAAGGCAGTTGGGTGAACATTTCGACCGGAATCGTGAACACAACGATTTCCACGACGATTTACGAGGACGATCAGCTGGCTATTTACAAGGTCGATAAGGTGCTTCTTCCTCTTGGCCTTTTCGCTCCGCGGCGGACAAAGTCACCTGCACCTGCAGAGGCGGCACCGGCACCGGCACCGACCGTTGCCGTAAATCCTAAGGACTTTCCGACGTCGTCATTGCTTGCCCCAGCTATTGCCGCGTTACTGAATGACGCAGCCGGGGCCTTTAGTCTGATGAACGCTAGAAATGGCGTTTTGTCTGTTGGAGTTGCTGTGATTGGTGCGGTGATTTCTCTTTTCGCTTAAAGTTTGATGAATTTTTTGATCGATCGTGTTGTGATACAGTTCGGATGCGGATTGAATGGAAGTGATCGTTGGTTTACGGTGAGTACTGGTTTGGAATAATGCGCTGTTTGTACATTGGACTATATTATATAGTTAGGTATGTTACATACATATAATATAATATAATATATATCATGCTTGTAAAGAGTATTTCTGAATTGATTTGATTTGACCTTCTTTATCCCTCTCTTTTAGTGGCCTGATACCATTTTAGTCTACTACTCAAAGTACGAATGGTGCATATAGTGAGTGCATATATGCAAACTCGACACTACATCTACGCATCTACATGTGTATATAACATGTGTAAACATTTTTAAGTACTTGACATTTGATTCAGAAATAAGATGCAAATGCATTAGACCCCAAAACGGGAGGAAGAGGACTTAATAAAAGGAATAAAAGGGGAAAAACGACCACCCAATAAAAAAAACAGATCACTCTTGTTTTGGTTTCGTTTTGTTCTAGGATGGAAATTGCAAGTTGGACCATTTTCGTTTCATATATTCAACTTTACAGCCGTGCCTAGAACAAACATTTAATTTAAGAAAATTTAGAGGAATTTCCCAGAAAGATTTATCCTCTTTATTCAACACTATCAAGATTTTTTATTCTTCTCTTTTTTATGTAAATTCTAAATTTTAAAGTTAGAGATAAGATCTAACTACAACAATCTTCTTCGCTTTGTTTGGATGTTAATTTAAGAGGGATAAGAATTCTTGACAATGTTAGGTGGGTTAAGTGAGGCACATTGAATGTGCGTGGTGCAACCAACAAAATATCTCCGTGGGCCTCCAAATAGCTATAGTTGGCAATTGAATTCAACCATGAAATGGAAAATCTTGATCCATGAGTTTCCTGGGACGTTAGCTTTTGAAACTTCCAGAAGCTGGGCTTGTAATTGCTTGACTGAAGTCAATTTTTCCTTTTATGTTGGGCCATTAAGCCTGGGTGTGCAAATACTACTTGGGTCCAGGCCCATGATGGAAGGAAGAGACAATATATTGGTAATTCATAACCAGTTAAATTTGCACTTTGGTGCTGTGGGTTGCAAATCATTGCTGATTTAATGTGATATGTATTACCTGAAAATAACTCGAAATGTACTCTATTTCTTTCCTTATCCAGCTTAAACTAGCACATAGGATGAGTGAGTGAAAGTAGCTTGTTTGAAATTGATTGTTTATCTTATAAAAAGATCAACCAATCCCATATCTTGCTTGATTAAGTATACACACCTAGAAAATAGGTTCCCACGTGGGAAAGAAAACAAAGAACTTTTTTTTATTTTTCTCTCTATTGCAGTAATAAACAAACCAAAACTTTAATGACTAAATGCAAAAAGAACATATGTACTTGCATACATAAACCTAGCTAGTTATGATAAATTTTGATTTATTTCCTTGGTTCAAATTTATGTTTTCAATCCAGAGCTACATGGGCTACAGCCAGAAATTAATTGAGACTTTTAGCAACCCAATGATTTGAAAACCTAGCTAAAGTCGTGGATATTAATAATTGGCTTTGGTTGTGACTCTGCTTTATTAGTTTGTATAAGATAAGATAGATTTGGTTTAATAGAACAGTGAATTAAGGCAGTTAAGGTGAACCCATAAAATATACCTGGATGAGCCCTTACCATTCATGAAAGTTGGGCATTGGTACTCGTCAGGCACAACTTGCAAAATTGTCATCGATCGCAATCATATATTACAGTGGCAACAAGTAAAACACTACAGTAAAATCAAACTTCTTCCTTAAGGTATGTGTTCTTGTGGGAAGTTGAGATAAAATAATTCATATCTTTTCTTTTCTCTTTTTAACCCAAATAAGTGAAAACAAAGCAATCATACACACCCTTTTTCCGCCCACACCTACTTGAATCCCCTCTCTGTTTTCCTGCTTTTCCAAGCAAACTAGCTAATACCCCATCTAACCCCATAATCTATCATAATATACTCTCTCTCTCTCTCTCTCTCTCTCTCTCTCTCTCTCTCTCTCTCATTATAATTATTCCTTTATCTTCCCAACAAAGTAGACATGCTAACTACTGAGGTTTCACATATCATAACTAAAAATTGAACCCTCTCACCTAATTTAATTTCCTCTCAGCGTCAATAAAAACCTACCATCCCCCCAAACCATGCATCAAGCACATTTTGTGACGTCCAATATCACTACGCTTTTCTGTTCTCTTCTCATCTCTAAAACATGTCCAACAAAATGCACATATCCTCACTCCTCCTCCTCCTCCTCATCTCCCACTCCACCACCACCACCACCTTAGCCCAGCCGACGGCTCCGGCGGCGTCCCCAGGCCCCGCCCCTGCTACCGACGTCTATAAGATCTTAACCAAGGCTGGGCAATTCACTGTTCTCATCCGCCTTCTTAGGAGCACCCAAGTTGGCAATCAGATCAACAACCAGCTCGGCAGCTCCAACAGCGAGCTGACCGTCTTCGCCCCGCCTGACAACGCCTTCTCGAGCCTCAAGACCGGAACCCTAAACCAGCTCACTGACCAGCAAAAGGTCCAACTCCTCCAGTTCCACCTCGTCCCGACCTTCATTTCCATCTCCAACTTCCAGACCTTGAGCAACCCCGTCCAGACTCAAGCCGCCGACACCTACGAATACCCTCTCAATATCACCACCAACGGCAACCAGGTCAACATCACCACCGGCGTCGTCAACACCACCATAACTGGAACCGTGTACTCAGACAATCAGCTGGCGATTTACCAGGTTGACAAAGTGCTTCAGCCTTTGGGGATTTTTGCTCCGAGGCCTCTGCCACCGGCCCCCGCTCCGGCCCCGCCAAAGGCTAAGAAGAAGGCCGAGACGGACAGCGGTAGCCCTGTGTCTTCGGTAGATGCTTCCGGCGCTATCGGTGGTGGTGGCGTAAGAAGTTTTGGGATGGTGGTCGTGTCGTTTGGAGTTTCTCTTATTTCAGCCGTTTTCTTGTGACGGAAAAGTTATTTTTGAGTTTTCATGAAATTTTTTTTTGGTTGGGATTATAATTTTTTGACGTGATGAAAGAAAGATGGATTGATCAGCGGTCATGGTGCACGTGGTGTGTTGGATTGAAATAGTGGTTGTCTCTGTTGGATCCCATTGGTTTCATGCATGCCGGTTTGTGATGATCGGAACCAGTTTTTAATTTCAATTGAATTTTATGTTTTCTTTTTTACTTTTTTGCGATTCTCTGTATTCTGTTTTCCGTTTAAGGAAATTTTTCGTATTGATCTTGTCTTGAACTTCTTTGTATTATATATGAGAAACCTGTATGATTCCTCTAAGGAAAGTTTGTCGCCCAATCATATGATTTTTTTGGACTCATATCATTTAAATAACCAATTAATTACATAATATCATATCATTTAAAAATTTTAAAACATTCTTTAATTGATATGTCCATGCTTGTTTATTGATTAATATGACAAAATATGATTAATTAGATACCATTTATGACATCAAAAATTAAACATTGTAATCTCCTTTCAATTTTTCGGTTTAATTTGACAATTTTATTCATTTTCCTAATAGAATTAATAATGCGTTAAAATTATTGTTTATTACGAAGCGCACATTAATATATACACACACTCCATTGGATTCATAATGATATCAGGCTAGTTCTTTCAAAAATTTTAACCATCTCTCATTTAACTCATCTCACCCCTATCGATGCTTATAATATTTAATACAAATCTTGTTGTTCATCTTTCAAAAAGAGTAGAGTAAAACAATAAGCACACGTGCTAATTGGCCTAGAAGCTCTAATTAATAATGATTTAGGCTTGTCTAGGTAAAGATTGAAAGGTGAAGGAACCTAGCTAGACGTATAAGTAGATACAGGCTTCTTGCTGTAAACAATCCTTGCTGGACACTACAATACGATCAATGAATCAACACAATTAAAGTAACTGGGCTGAAGACCGATTCAAAAACCGAGTCCAAGATCTACTTGTGTCTGACAAAAATTTTATGTAACCCAACGGGTTAGTCGAGTCACTCTCATAATTGAGGGTCCAACGTGGTAGGACCCATCAAGTGGGG
The DNA here is from genome assembly GCA_946598075.1 of Artocarpus hirsutus. NCBI lineage: Eukaryota > Viridiplantae > Streptophyta > Magnoliopsida > Rosales > Moraceae > Artocarpus > Artocarpus hirsutus. Next base: position 36,511 of record CAMOHE010044088.1, read on the forward strand.
TCCAATGATTGTGATCAGGTTGAATAATTCTCGAGATTCTCATTTATGTCATACTTTTAAAAGTTATGCTTATTTATGACACACTTAGAAAAGTTTATGTCATACTATCATTCTTATTACATATTAAGTTGTATCACAAATAAATATACGTGGTATTTATAAAAAAATAAATCTTAAAAAATAATATTTAATGAAAATTCCCCATAATTCTCTAGCTAAAATTACACATAGAAGTTCAGCATGAAAAAAAAATCATTTTCACCTTATGGGATTATAATCCCACCGCTTATAAAATTATAAGTTTCAATCTAATATATAATATATTTTTTAGACTAAATCTTATTATATTATTAATAACTGAATTATAACCATAGAATTAAATATAATTTCTCACGTAAAAAAAGTTATCAGACAATATATTATTTAAGAAAACCAAAGTAACAAATTGAGACGAAGAAAATGAGGCCAATGGTACTAGAAATTTTCTTGACTAGTTATTTACTCCAAATGAGTACCATGGTACTGGAGCTCAGAATCATGTGGAGTAAACGTACAGGAAGCCTAAAATTGATTGAATGCAATCTATTCACCTACAGAGTACATAGACCTCATTGATTAGAGAAAGCAAAATACTGGCACAATGACACCCGTCATATTACATATTTCTCCACCTCCCCTGTTCTAAAGGTAGCCCATTTGGTTCGGATATATGTCAAAGTATTTGCAATGTATAGTTTAAGACAATTCTACAGTGGGGAGGCTTTTTTATCCCCACCAATGGGGAACAAATATTGGTAGTTAGATGAAAATTAGTGGGATGGATTAATTATGGTGTTGTCCCATACAAACTAAAGCACGTCCTCCCAGCCTTCAGGGACGGATTATGATGGGGCCAGTTGGGTACCCACTCCCAACATATTTTTACAATATTGTTGTACAATTTATTTTTTTTTATTTTTCATATTTAGGAGCCTCATTATAAAAAAAACAAATAAATAAAGAAAAGAAAGAGGTTCTACATGTTCAAAAGTTTTACTTTTTTTCCTCTTTCAAAATTTTGTAATTAGGGGTCAGTTTACCATTGTTGTTTTGTGTTGTTGTCTTTGCTATGCTGTGCTATGTGTCAAATATAGGTAGGTATTTGGTAAATTTTTATAAAGTTGTTGTGAATATCAAAAATAGAATTGCAGGTGTTTAATAAACTATATATAGAATTGCTGTAAAAATATATAGATGAAAATAAAAATATTTACTTTACATGTATATAATTTTAGTTTTTGATTTTAATTTTAAGGTTAATATATGCAATATTTGTATATTAAAATGCTAAAAAAATATAATCTTATGTTTTATTTAATCTTTTTAAAAAATAAATTACTTTTATTGAACAAGATAAAATATATGTCCATGTAAAAATAAATAAAATGAAAAAGTAAAAGTAAATCTTTGATCTCATACTGCTAGTAATTTAAAAAAAAAAAAAACACAACGACATTAAGAAGTTATCTTATATATTAATTTTGAATTTCTTATATTGATATTTTTTAATTTGTTATAGAAAAATGGGTAAATTGAAAAACATGTATTATTGTTAAGGTTAGTTTAGTAATTTTAAATAATAATAGTAGAAGCTGCTATAAAAAAGAAAAGAAAAAAAAAAGCAACATTTTAGCTGCTTAAGCAATTTTTATAAGCAACTTTTTAAAAACAAGGTTTACAAAACACCCTAAATAACCATAGGCAGTTACAAAAGCTAAAAGTAGTCTCTAAAAGCAACGCCAAACAAGCCCTAGATTACTCTTTTCAAAAGTTTAAACACTGAAAGCAATTTTTAAGGTGGTGTGATGGAGGCAAAATTGCGAAAACGGAAAGCCAAAAGCAATTTTAATATTCAATAGCCAAATAATCAAGTTTAATCATTATAATATATATATATATATATATATTTTAAGCAAAGGGAATTTTATTCATTTTAACCATACAAATAATGTGACAATCTCTGAAATACAGACCATGACCAAACCAATAACCACATTACAATCAACGAAGCACATTGGTAAGGGGAACGATACGGAGGCCCACGAAAAAACGATAATGAGTGTAAATATTTATAATCACCTACGTAATGACAACAAAATACCCATGAAGACAAACGATACACTAGACAGATCACTATAAATAAATAACAAAATCAAAGCTAACTAGCTGATAAACTAAGGCAAATGACGATAGAATAAAAAGAACTATTATTGCTAAATTATCCTACATCATAGTGCATGTTATTGATCAAAGAAATTCAACTGTAGATTGTAAAAGGAGAAATGTATATAAAGAAATGTGTGTGTGTGTGTGTGTGTGTGTGTGTGTGTATGTGTGTGTAGAATTTCAATTGCTCTTTGGAAGGAATAGATGGAGAATAAGATAAGAGAAAGAGAGAATAAAAAGAGAAAAGGGACACATAAACATAAACAGGGAGAAGAGGAAGAAAAAAAAAAAGCGAAAATACGGTGCAGTGCACTCTTATCTCTTATTATTGTAGGATGGTACTATCTTTAGCAATTAATTAATTTATATTCATAAAAGCATCCCATCATAGAAGGATATTTTGTAAATCAAGTTAATTTTCGGTCCGAATGAAGAAATATCAAAAGATAGTTTTTCATCCAACCCCGTAAGAATTGTTTAGAATAAACTTTTATTTCAATAGCATTGAAATTTGGAGAATCTATTTATAGAGTATAAGAAATATCCTATTAATACGATACAATTTTTAATTATCAAATCAAATTTAGGTATATTAGATCAAATTCAAGCATAATTCTATTGATTTGATGAACCATAATCATATCAAATTAAAAAAAGTATAACAATTTAACGAATTTAAAAAAAAAAATCTTACAGTTAAAAACTTATACTACTAGTATTTTTATTCTATAACCAACCAAAAAGCTATCCTATAAATAATTCTTTTTGAACTCATAATATGGTCTACATGGTTTGAACCAAAAATTTTATTTGAACTAATGTTTGGCCCAAAAAAAAAAAAGATGAAATACATTTTTGAACCATTGACTTAACTTTTTGAACTAAAAAACAACCTAAATCTGGAATCGATTACATTGTTTTCAATATTTTAACCGTTTTCAAAACACTTTTTTCAAACTTAAAAATTTTCAAACGACCATACCAATGAACCAAACAAATCCCAAAACTCTACACCTGATAGAGTAGTGAGATATATAATTACTGTTGGCTATGCTAAATTCTACCTAAAAATAGTTATTGGGCACATGGTTTTGACCACCACTAGACTCAACAAAAGTCGACAATGACTTCCTCCCGTGGAAAATAGTAACATATATAATTGCCCCTTAATTGACCTTCAAAAAAATTTGATCCCTTAATTTCTCTTATCTTACCTCTACTAATTATTTTTCCCTTTTTTTTTTTATAAAGGAGAAGAAGAATGCCACTTCTTTTATTATTCTCATTTTTTTTTATACAAAAGAATGAAGAATGTCACCACTGTTGAATGGGGCTAAATATGACTTAAACCCTCAACTTATGATTGAGGTGGAGGGGTTTATAACCAACTAAACTTAATTGCCCTCACTTATCATTATTTTTCTCATTTTATCCGTCCTCTTCTTTCTTTCTAAATTTTATGAGCAGAATTTGTCCCCGTAAGAAGAGTGATATTAATTCTTGTTTTAGGGATAATTTTTATTGATTCTAAAAGATTTAATTGATTAAAGTAATTAACGGATGGTCTAGCCTTGCGTCTATCCCGTCGTCGCTTCGTGTGTCATCTTTTGAAAGCACTAAGTAACTAAATTCGAAGACTTTTCTTTGTATAATTTTGAACGGCTCTACGATGTTAGAAGACGGGACGATTTCCTAGTTGACATGCATTACTGAATTACTTAGAGAAACCGCAAAGCCGTCAAGGTTGACGTCAAAACCATATACATTGATTTGACTGGAATCATTCCAATTTGCAGTTTTTCCACACCCTAGATAATGTTGATATAGTAAACTTCTAGACCATTATTTATTCTTTAATCACATTAAAACCTTATCTGAATTAAAAATATAGAAGGTTTTTTGGTATGTTACGATAAAATACATAATGGATAGAATTCATTGTATAGCTGTCAGGTTTTTAACTACGCTATTTTTCCTTTTTTTAAATCCTTTTCATCTTAACTTTCGGCTTCTTCCCACTGGGAAGGGCGATTCAAGAATTTTTTTCTCTTTGGTAGGATCTTTTCTTTTTTCATTTATATGTTGGTAGTTTTAATGCTTATACTATTAGATGAATGAATATTTTCACTTAATTAAATCCCGGTCTACAGTAGTTTGAATCTAGATGTAACTGTGGTTTCAAATGTTCAAAATTATGTACAAAAGTATGATAATGTAATAAATTCTAATGCAGATTTGAAAGATGCCTAATTACAGGATTAACTCTTATTAAATAAATAATATGTCCAATAAATTAACCTTTTCAGTCCATTCTATTCTTACTCTATATTCCAAACAGAAAAAAGAAAAGAAAACATAATGCAGACACAAACAGTATTACATGGATTATACAATTGAATATCTTTTTTTTTTACTTTGTCAGTTTAATTATTTTCAAATGAGCCAGTTCAATAACATATATTGTTTATATATAAATACGTATAAGAAATTTTCTTGGTTGGTTTGATAGCTTTTCTGTCAAAGCGGAAAAAAAAAAAAAAAGACTCAATTATTGAAATCTGACAATTAAAGTATTGATATATGACAGGTACTCGGTTTAAAAATAATTAAAAAAACATATTTTTTAAGCGAAACGTTTAGACAAGAGTAAAACAATAATTAAAGTATATTCTAAAAGAAAATGTTTGTACAATTGTAGATGTTTAGAAAATTCAAAGGAGTTAAAAAGATATTTGAATTTAGGACCTCAACATATATTTTCAGCCTAAATATATGCATGGCAATTATTTGAGTTGTGATTTTGTCCATCTAAATTTTGCGTCAGTTTCAAGTTGACTTAATTATCACACGTTTAATGAAAGATGTAACATCCATATTGTCATAACTAATATATACAAATAAGTTTATATATACTAATAATTTTCTTAATCTATTTGTTTATACTTTACTTGTGAGCTTAGCCTACAAATGTTATCATTTTTATTTCATTTAAATTTAATGTGTTGAAATTTATATTTTCAAAAAAAATATTTGTACGTAATTTTAATAAAAAAATCTAATAATTAAGTCTATTCAAATCAATTTTAATGTCAATCATGTTATCAAATTGGATTGTGTTGATTTTCAAAAAAAAAAAAAGATTGCGTTGAATCATATTATCTTGTCAAATCCAAATTGCTATATCTATCCAAAAGTTATACTATTTACTATATATAAATGTATTCAGATCATTTGTTTAATTTTTGATTAATTTTTGATATCTCAAATGTATCTAACCAATTATTTTAATTATGTTATATATTTTAATGGATTCATAAAAAAGACAATTAAATCATTTCAATGTTTTAAATTATGTGATATAACATGGTTGGTCAACACGTGGACAGGTGACGTGACACATTTTAGAAGTGAAGTAAAATCTAATTTTGGTAAGGTAATTACTGTAGTTTTGACAATGATTAATAGTGATGCCATTAACTTTAATCACTACTAAAACTTGTATATTTTACTATGGTGTTAAACCATCATGCTAATTATTTTCTTTAGTTTTACGCAAATAAATTCTTTAATGGGAGAATGAGGGGAATTAATGTCAGATTTTTGAAAATTTTTGAAGTAAATATCAACTTTTAAAAATATTTGTAGTCAATATCATATTTACAATATAAACACCTTATATGCTATGTTAATAAGAAAAATATGCAAGAAAGTAAATATATTATTTGCACTGTAAATCTATTTATTGTGTAAATGAGAATTATTTACACTGGAAACAAACGAGTTGATAAATTATACATCATAAATTTAACATTTACTATAAATATTTTCAAATTTTGATATTTACTATAATTAATTTTGAAAAAAATAACATTTCCAACAATTTCCATTCTTTCTAATTTTGGTTTTCTTAGTTCAATCAAATCCATAAAATGCTACTTTTGTTGATTACTACGTGTAAATTTTCTCATCAACTGAACGAGAAGTTTGTTTCCCATCATTATGGTTCAAATCACATGAAAATTCGTTATACGTATCCAACATATAAGGGGCAACCATGTAGGAAAAATTTAAAAGGCAAACTAGATCATCTCAATGATACGTCAGCTTTTCCTCAGGCAACATTATTGGCTTGGCAAAATTAATTTCGTATTCATTTGAATGCTTAGCTACAAGCCATAGATATAGCAATTATGCAATATCATAGAAATATATTAACTAATATATATATGGTAAATCTTCATATTCTATAGTATTTAATTTATTAGAAATATAATTGAGAGGCCCACACGTCAGAAAGCCATTAAATATTTTTAAGTTCACGGTGGAAAATGTTGTCGAAGACAGTGGGAAAAGAGCCAGGACAAAACGTCACAGCCGAATGTGACACACTAGGTTTCATCAACGTCAAGGCAAAAGTAAAATCCACTAAAAAAAAAGAAAAAGAAAATAAGAACATAAACGAAAGTAAATACTTTTTGAAAAAAAAAATTAAACAAAAATCTACAACATGCATGAAGATTGTCCCGAAGCCCCACGCTTGATTGCCAAGTCTCTTTTTGTTTAGTCTCCTCCAACATGCACTGGCCCCCTCTTTCTCTGACCATTCACGAGATCCCTCTATTTCCTTCCCTCTCTTTCCCTCTCTATCCCTCTATTCTCCCTCTGTCAACTGAGTTAACTCGGTCACTTTTAGAACGAGAACTCAGCATATCATTTTCTCTTAATCTTTGTCTCCTAATAATTGCAAACTAGCTAGCTTTCCAAATTTCGGTATGTTTTCTATCCAAAAACTAGGTAACAAGTTTCTTGATCAACATGGAATATTGTTTTGCACAAGCAGTACAAATTGAACTTGAGGGCATAATGTAATATTTAGTAGTACCTTTTTTTTTCCCTATTCTTTGTAGAAGAGAAGCCCATTATGATTATCAGTGATGCCCCGCGCTAAACTGGCTCAAGTTCATGGCCGAACCCATTGAAGCAAACTTGGCGAGCTCCTGCTGAAAGAACGATCCGCCACCATGATGATGATCACTTCCTACTCCGAGAAAATCCCTAGTTAAATTGTGCTCATGATTCTCATTGTTAATACTGGATTGGGACTGCTTCATATTATTCCACTGTGCCTGCAAATGATTACTTTTTGTGTTTCCCAAGAACGATGAGGATGATGATGACCTCGTGAGGACTTGGTCCGCTACAATATTTGTTGTCGTTTGAGCGGTGGAATTAGAAGGCAGCTGAGAGTTCACCAAGTCGTTGAAGCTCTCTGTCGGGGTAGCACTCGACTGACTTGGCAGTTGTGATGGCCTGATGAATAGCTTCTGAGAGTTGATCAAGCTATTTGTAGCTGAACTGTTGTTGTTATTGCTAGAAGACGAGCTCATCAAATTACCAAAAGCACTTCCATTGAAGTTGCTTCGTGTGGATCCCATTTGGGCTGCTTTCTGCAGAAGCGCAGTAGCTGACATGTGAGCTGGACTCTGTTGGAGGTTCTGGAAGTTTGGATGCTGCAGAGATGACATTGTTTCCGACACTCCATTATTGGCATTATTAATTCCTTTGGATTCTTCGTCTTCCTCCTTTAATAATCCCCGAGGCAGCATTGATGATGACGACATAGCCGAGAAATTAGATGCTGGCTGATCGGGAAACTTGTTGTTGAGCCACGGAGTCGTTGTTGATGACTGTTGTCCAAACAAGTGCACGGTGGCTGCGCCCTGCAAAAGTTCATGCTGCTGAGGCAGTACCAACCCCGCTGAGTTTCCGGCCATGAAAGCATTGGAGTTCAGCTGCTGCTGATGATGATGAGAATTCTCGCCAGAGTCTAGCCAAAGTGGCAGCCTCGGCCTAATTTGGCCCGGGTCCGAAGCGGCAGCACCAAAGTTGTTCCCCGAGTCTGCAGCGAAGTCCGATGGGAAGATCGGCGAGAGCTGAGGCATGATTCTGGCCCCTTGAGGATTGCTGTTGTTGTTATTGTTGATATTGATGAAGTTTGGGATATTTGGAGTTGTGACTGCGCCAAACCGAGCGTTTTCTTCCGCTAAAGCGTCACAGAAAGCTCTATGAGTTATGAAGCTATCCTTCCTGTTTTATGACACCCCCAAAACACCCATTTTAGTAACAATTTTAAGTACGTTAGGTATACATACATACATACATACATATATTTACTATATATATGTTGCCCTAGATAGCATTAAATTCATTCATCAAAAAAAAAAAAAAAAGAAACTAGCATTAAATTCAGATGACAAATCCATGAAAGCGCCAACGTGAGATACATATATAGCTGAGCAATAAATTCATTCAACAAGCTAATCATAATAAGTAAATTATGAGAATTTAGTGTCCGTATAAATGGACTAAGAAACACTAGAACATATCAAGTATACCTGGAAAAGAGTGTTCCACAGTCACATTTATACTCTCTAGTCCCACAAATCTTGCTGTGAGCTTTCCAATCCGACTGAACCGCGTACTTCTTGGAACACTTCTCGCACTTCCACTTCTTCTCTCCATGCTTTCTGCTGTAGTGCTTCTTGATTCCGGTGAGGTCTCCTAGGGCCCGCGACGGGTCGTGGTGGACGCAGCTCTTTTCAGGGCAGACGTAGACCTTTTTCCGAACTACATCTTTGTTGGTTCTCTGCCGGAGCTTCCATGGAAGGTTGTGTCCCCGTCGGTGGAGCTGCAAGTTCTGGTCCCTCTGGAAACCCTTGTTGCAGATTTCGCAGATGAACCGGTTCGTTGCCATCAGAGACTTTGGGGACAAAGCTATTACTTCTGCATCTGGATCTGAAAACCAAAAACAAAAAAAAAAGTAAGAAAAATAATTAATTTAAGCTGAAAATTAATTGGTTAGTATATATTTATACGTGCCTGGATTTCCAGGTAAGCTTCGCTTCTTCTTATTGGCTGAAGATGGGTTTGAGTTTGAGTTAGGGTTAGGGTTAGGGTTAGGGCTAGGGTTTGGATTTGGTGGCTCTTGAGGCAAGCCTCTGATGGCTGAGAGTTCTTCAGATATCATCTTTGAATGAATTCTGATGATCTGCTAAAAAAGAAACTATATACGTGTGGTTATGTCGTTTAATAACCGATTGAAGTAGCGGACAAGGAGAAACTAACTTCAGAAGGGTGCTAGAAATGGCAATAATCAAGCTACCAAAAGAAGAAAAAGCTTTAACAGCAGAACACAATTCAAGAAATGATCAGCTCAGAGAGAATATTAGAAATATATATGTGAGTGTATATATGTGTATTTTGTTGGATCGAAGAAAACAAAAGAAACCCAGAAAGAGAGAGTTGAACTTGGTCCTACGTCTATGCGTATATATATCGATTGACTCTCTTTTCTGGTAAATCCTTCACTTTGCTAAAGCTAAGCTAATTGGAAGGAAAAAACCAAAGAGAAGAAAAAAAATGGAGGCTGGAGAGAATATTTCTCAACTCTCTTTTTTCTTTCCCCCCCTCTCTCTCTCTATCTCTCTTTCTCTCTCTCTCAATCCTTATCTGATACGGCTGCTCTCAAAGTCGGTCAGCCATAGACTTCGCTGGACCACACTACATGCCATATCTCTCTCTCTCTCTCTCTCTCTCTCTCTTTGCGTGATGCAATAATACTATATTCTATTAACAAACTTGTATTTGTTAATTATTATATGTTTAAGAGATCAAAAAAGAAATAATGAATAAATAATTAATTAATTGACATATAGTGAAAAGCTATATGTAAAAAGTTTTAAACGATCAAATCAAGCTTGATTTCAAAAAGGTATGTTATGTGTGCGTGAGAGAGAGAAGGGACAAGGTGAATTGCCTTTTACGGCCAGCCAATTCTTGACTCATGAGGGTAAAAATCATTATGCCATAATTGTCTTAGGACCACGAGAAAGAGAGAGGAGAGAGAGAGAGAAAGAAGAGGTGGTGCCGTCCGTGAGACCTGACTGGCTGAGGTGGGGGACCCAAAAAAATAAAAAAAGGAGACAGTATAAGTGACAGTGAAGAAGGGGAAAGTTGATAATACAAAGACATGAGATGACTAGTACCGCTTGATATGTCGACCAGCCCACAACTCCCACGAGAGTACTTCTCTCTTCCCTTTTCCTCTTTCCTGGCTCGCCCTCCAATTTACTTCGCTATTCTCACTCTCCTCACACTTCTCTCTTGAAATTCGTTCCCACACTGTATTACTATATGCGACTACTTGCCCTACGAGTAACAACTTTTGGATCAAGTTTTTAACGGATCGTTTCCACGTTGAGTATTGTAAATTTTTAAGATAGACACTCATAATTAAATTGCTACAAAAATCCATCAACTAAAATAATAATACGAACCCATATGGTTAAAATATCCGTCCTCTCATATGAGCTTCCTAATTTGATGAAGTAAATAAAGTACTTTTAATTAGAGCACGGTGCAGTACCTCCTTCCAAAGATTTTATGGTTGATCTATATACGACTTGTGTGTATTTTTTTTGACGTACAGTTGTGTGTATTTTTTGTTTCTATGTGCTTATAATAAACCAAAGAATCTTTAATTACACGTCAACTAAGTAGTTCTTACTTTAACTCCAACTTAGCCTCCGTGTTGACTAGGTTACATAGATTTTATATTGTTACCCTTACACAGTGATCCCTGGTTTTAGAGACTTAGTAAAAGAGTAAATTTTGATAATTTTGGACGAATATGTTTGGTTTAAAGTGAATTTTTGAACTCTGTTTATGTGAAATATCTAAATGAGACAATGTTATAATCTACATATACGGAGAGCCTCATGCCAACGTTTATGGACGCACGTGTTATTGTACCCTTCCAACATCCTACTCATTAGTTCAGTATTTTTGATTAAATTTTTGCTGTTCTTTTCCATTATTTTTAAGAACACTCCGTGGCAGAATTAGAGAAGGCAGGGATAAATGAAAGACCACCTAATTTAGTGAAAGGAAAGGGTCGGGGAAACATTATTTCTTTTCCACGTCACATATCTATATATATATATATATATATATTAGAGAGAGAAGAGTCACAGGGCCATGTACAATTTAATCGTGCATATTCGTTTATATCCCTTTTCCATTTGTCTTTTATGAAATTCTCCTAAGTTTGCTGGTTTCCGCACATGTACACTCCAAGACACTGCATATTTTAAGGTACCTTAAAAATCAGAAACAGTAAAAAAGATAATTAGTTAACTTGCATATGGCATTTCTAATAAAATATTAATGCTTAACTTCGATACAAGTTGTAATATTAATCACCAAAACAAATATATAATAAATTATATGTCGTTAATTAATCATATATATTCATACTATTATCTAGTGAGATTAAAAAAAAATTCATAGGAACGACTAGATTCAAACACAGGCTACATGAAATATACGTGGATCAACAATTAAGGTCGTTCTCAACAAAACTATTAAAAACAACCTATATACATTATATAAATTTTACCTAATTTGGTCTGATTATTTAATTAAAAAGAAAAGAAATGATAAATTAATATTTTGTTAAATTAATAATTAATTAAGATTTGTTTATGACAGAATAATAAATTGATTTTCATCCAACCACTTTTGGCCTTATGCATTCGGACCTTACCCTCAAAAAACATGGATTCTCTCTCCTTACCCCCTCATCGATCCCTGAAGACGCATAAAAAATTCTCTCATTTCGCGAACCCTAATTCTCTTGGGAATATGAGGGAATATATTTAATTCTTTCAAATTAACGATCCGATAGACACGGCATTCTTTCACATCTCTCCAACGCATATAAATATATAGAATCCCCGCTCTCTCCAATGCAAAAAACATATGCTTTCTTTTGTTTTTTCCTTGGAATTCTTGTTTGGTATTCTTGGGTTTGAGACTTCAATTTTCAAATTATCAGCGACAGTCATGTGAAGCTAGGTCTCAATATATATACACACACATATATATATATTTGGTACATGTCCTTTTTTAATATGGAAAAAAACGATTGGCTAATTAATTTATTTGCTTTTATACTTTTTGAGTGTGTTAATTTGTTGATTAGTGATAATGCATATTTCTTGATCCCTTGACAAAAAGGTCAATGTGACATGAATATTTCATCAATGTCATGGAAAATATTTCATGTGATGTTTGGGGAACGCTTTCCATGTGGCACCAATAATGCAGAGAGAGATCTTGACCGGAGCAGTATTGAATTGATATATACAATATAGTACAACTGATTCCAATCCAACAAAAATTAAGTAGTTGTCACAAAAAAAAAAAATTCAAACTCTTTTAATTCAAGAAACCTCCAAGAGGAAAATTTATTGAAGAACATATAGAGGGAAAAAAAAGAAGAAGAAAGGTACACTTGGACATTAATTAGGGGACATTAGAACCAAGACCCCTCAATCAAAAACAAGAAACCAACTATTTTATAAGCCATGCAACGAGAAAACTAAGCAGCATCTAAAGTACTAATTACTAAATATTATTTTACACCACCAAGAAAATCTCCTATGGAAAACAAACTGTAACAAGCAAGTGGGACAACAACCACATTAATTACTCTCCCTGTACATATGAGAGACTATAACAAACATACAGAATTAATTAGATTTTTCAATGTATCTTTCTCTTAAAAAAAGGTTTTTCCAAATCTAACAAATTACTAGTTTGAGAAAGCAGTTAGAACTAAAAATGTTAGCTTGAAACTTATAGCATATAAGACCTTTTATACTGTAGTAATTTTTTTGTTTTTTAGTATACGTAGCTGCTGAAAACTTTACACTGTTTGTTAGTTAATCATTGGTTCCAATAAAGTTGTCAAACAACTCATACATTTTTAATTACCGACTAAGGAACCTTTGTATAAAAGCCTTTTTACCAATATAAGAAATAATAATCTAAGAATTACTCTGCAACGAAATTTTATGCCAACCCTTAGACCAAGCAATATAAATAGCTCTTATATATGAGTACTCCATTAATCTAGCCTTCTAAACCCGAAGAAATTTGATGCAGGAAGTTCTAGTTACATTTTCTTTTTTATATCTTAGCTTTAATTTGTTATTAGATTATCGTTTCGCTATAGAGTATTGAATACAAAGTTTTTTAGTGTTTTCCATCCAATTTAAGAATTTTCCTCTTGAAATGTTTTTTTTAGTTGGATTTGGAATCCTCTGTCTAAATTATACCGGTAAAATACTTTTTCTCTTAATTCGGCAACATCAAAATTCTCCAAAAAAAAAAGGCCCAATAAAGCATCGAGAGCATCTTTGACATTGATTTCAGAAAAACGCCTCCACAGCTAGCTAAGCTAAGCTTGGATCACTTCCCCATTTGCAACTCTATCGAGAGCTCATTTTAAAAGGATCACCGATATTTCAATCATGATCAGTCCCAATATGTTGTAATCTAAGATGATCTGCTTGATTTTAAGAGTATTGTTAATTAGGTATGTAGGAGGTTAATTAGCTTTAACTACTGCTTTTGCGTGCTACTCTTTTAGATTATATATGTGGCTAGGGCCCAGAAGAAGAATTAATATCAATATTGTGAATCTTAAGATATATATATATATATATATATATTCTCTTTCGGAATTTGGTGCTATAAACAATGTCAACAAGCCAACAATTCCCCTATATAACCATAATTTATGTTTTCTGTGGGCGGAAAAAATGGACAAGATGCCTTTGAATTTCAAAAATATTGTGACAACATGAAATTAATATCGCACCTATTTTACAATTTTCTTTCTCAACATTTTCAAACACCTTGAATTTTAAGTGTTTTTTATCAATGTACAAATGAAGACGAGTTTATTTTTTATTTTTTAACAATGTATAAATTTTGTCGACATTCACGTTTTTAATTATTTTTAAAAGGGGCCAGTATGAAAATGCCGCCGAATTTTTGGAAAGAACTTGGATGAATTTTGCTTGATCAGATAAATTTAAGTGATCCAAATTAAAAGAAGATATTATAGATGTGCAAGATATATATATATATAAGAACACAAAGCGTACAAAAGAGTTATCGCCATTGAGCTCTAGTCTAGAATATCGGCGACGAATAGAATGTAAAAATTGAGCTTATGCCTGTTACAGGTCAACCGGAAAGGACCAATATACAAACAAATTAGCCGTATTGGCAGGCATATTTATGGATTTGATACTTCTTTTTTGTTAGACTGATTTGAATATTTTAATAGAAAAGTTGGACCTTTGTCATCTCAATAGTACTAGTATTATTAATCTTTTTCCCCTTGCCCCTTTCAACTATTGTGTGTGGGTATATGTATATATATATATATATATATATATATATAAAAGATAATCCTTTTGAATTGCAAGTTTTATGTTATGTTTGTTTCAGTAATTGCAACTTATAGATCAAATACAACGCCCATAGTTTACCAAAGATTTGGACGAGCACTATGGTAAATTGATTTTAAGTCGAAATAGTATGGAATAATTATATAATAAATATTCATGAATTACGATTATGTATTCTAGTTTAACACATCTTTCTGGAATTTTGAAAAGAATTTATTTTACCTTTTAATTCTATAAAATCGTTGAAAAAGGCCCATGAAATAATTCATGATCCTTTATTTAGGTAGTACCGCGTTTTTATTCTGTTAAAATTATAGACGGATTTGGACGGATAGAATATTTTGAATGATCTCATACAGCTTTGAAAGTGAAACGAAGCGTTGAAAAGTCTGAAGGCATGTTAAATTAGAGTATTGTTGAAAGCCATTTATAAATTAATAAAAAATGAAAAATTATTAATGGATGTTTCTTAATTATCAGGCTTCTCGGTCTCACATTTTGCATGATGTGATGTGACATGGAATCTCACCCCTACTCTTGTGGGGTCCTTGGACAATTTGACACCAACTTGATTGGACCTGCTCAATTATGAGCCCAAGGAAGCCCAACACAAGTATATTAGGTTTGAAAAAGTGGTGAATTAGAAAGATAGAAAAACACAAGCCACAATTTAAAAAATTGTGGTTATATCATACTATTATTTATTTATATATTTAAGTTGCATGGAAAATACTTCTTTAATTAGAGTTCAATATCAGAACCCCTATTCGTAAAGAAAAGAAAAGAAAAGAAAATTTTCACATTAAAATTTTATAGATAAATTCCTTGACAATAATGAAGATATTAACTAAAATATTATTAAATAATTTAAATTTTGTAAATACTAAAAATTTATATTTTCTTTTTTTTTTTTTGTTATCGAGTTAGTTTCTTATTATTCAGTTTCTTCTTTTTAATATTTGAATTGTAATTTGTAACACTATAAATATTTAGTTTATTCAATAAAAGACTATGACATATTTTCTTCTCTCTATTATTCTCTAATGGTATCTGTGGATGTCAATATACTGCCGACCCATGTTAAATCTTTGTTCTCTTTTTTTAAATTTTATTTTTCTTATTTAAATTTTCTAGACAACCCATTAAAATAATTATTGCTCTCAAATGTATCTCTGCGTAAGTATTTTCTAATGCTTTCAAGAAAGAGATATCTTCCCTTAAGAGAGAGAGAGAGAGAGAGAGAGAGAGAGAGAGAGAGATAAATTAAAATGTTTAAAATGTTCCTTAGAAAAAGAATGCATAAAATTCTGAGTAACATGGAGTACAAAGACTTCAAGAAGTGAAAGCAAGACTAAGTCCACCAAAGCTATATATGGAAACGACTATGTATATTAAATAAGTAAATAATAAATGTAAACAATTATTTTTGTACTATTTTTTTCAAAAAATAATTGCTTTCATATCTTGCTTTTTTTGTGGCATATATAAAAAGGTTACCTTGATGGTTAAAAACGTTATTTGATAAAAAATGTTCTTTCTACTCCTTTAATTAATTTATTCTAATTTTTTAAAACCTTATAATTTTAAAAGAAAGAAAATAGAATATCTTTCTTCCTCCTTCCCGCGAAACCCAGATATATTTCTCTATTATTTTCTTAAGAATCCATAGAGCATTTCCAAATTCATGCAGAGAAAAGAAAAAATCAAGTGTCATTTTCATAAAAGAAGGGAAGGGAGTTAGGTAGTGCAGACGCCTAAAGATATTTTTTCGGGTCTTTAATCGCGTCTTTGGGAGGAAGAAGAAGATTTTAGTCTTATTTTTAATTTTTAGTTTTTAATCTGCTTTCAATATGCTTTTAAGAAATCAATATATGGTAAACAACAAATTGATTAGAAGGGTGGAAAGGATTATATGTATTAAAAATGGTTTAATCGTACCAGAATAACATTTTTTAGGACGTCTAATATTACTAAACATACAGGATATTAAAGTAAATTTTTCTAAAACATAAAAGACCACAGTGTTTTTTTCTCCCAAAAAACTACAGAAAGCACTAGAGGCTGCATGAATTTAACACCTGGAGACAGAACCTTGTGAACCCAAATATATCTATATCCTTGTTTTGAATGGGGAGAGATAAAAAATGTGCCATTTATTATTAGTGCATTTTAATTGCTGGTTTCATTTGGTGTAATATTTCTTGAAAATATACCTGAATTAATTCCTTTTATTCGTATAATATTATCCAGAACATGACCAAAAAAAACCTCATGACATTATATAGTGATTTCATGAGGAACATGAGCCAATAACTCTTAAATATAATATCATAATGCATGTACCGAAGAGGTAGGGAGTATAAAATCTTTTATTTCTGCGAACGAGATTATTGCAAAATTAATACGATAGAAACAAAGGATAAAAACATACAGAATTTACGTGGAAACCCAAAACAGGAAAAAATCACTAAACTCGTGAAGATTACAGTGGAGGCGTTAGGGAGGCTTAAAATTCGGTAAAAACAAGCCCTAACGCAATACATCATATATATAGGTATAGGCAAAACCCTAAGGGCCTAAAAATATAAATTAAACGGCCCAACAACACAGGTTCGTACCGCGGGGGCTCCGCCCCCACACCCCCGGCGAGATCAGTGGTAGGCTACGGGATAGGGCCTATCGGCCTGATCCCTCCGCTACCACCACAGACCTCATGAAAAATCTCACTTTTGTTTTTCACCACAATTTGTCGCGCTGCGAGCTTTTCGGGTCGGGTCAAACTGAATTCGGGACACCACACTCTAACAGAGATGATGATATAGTAAATTATAATATTTTTACATCCACACATGTACAAGAACACAATAAAAATTTTGTAAACAAAATCCACACGATACATTATTTCAATTTTCTATGAGAGTATATATGTCCATATGTAATCATCCGCAATTTGAATGTCAGATCTTCAAAGGATGCTTTTATTTTAAATGTTGAAGCCGTTGAAAAATGTCCCCACATGCATGTAGTATGTTCATAACAATAAGATAAGCCTCTTAATTTGGTCCACTTGATAACAGACAAACCCACCTAGGATTCTCTCTATACCTCCCGCAACAAAATGACATGGAATAATAATCGATTGCAACAAGATTCATCATCACCCAAGATTTTTTGCCCTCCCTTTTTAATTTTTTTTTTTTTAAAGAATAGAAACGACAAAATAAAACCTGGTTTTTAACGGGGAAGTTTCTTTTTTTATTTTTGATTTTTTTGGTACAGTAAAAATAATATATATTGTCCTTATAAAATACCTGACTCCACTTCTAAGTTGAATCAAGATTTGTTATCTAATTTTCTTGACTTTTTGGTTGTCCCTCAATTAAATTTTGACTTCTAAATAAATTGTATAATTACTTTTAATATAGAGGTTCTATTTATGTAGCTAAGTTATTAAGTTTAAATGATGTGTCAAAAAAATAGTAAAAAAATAACCAAAGAGACATGAAAATAAGAAAGTAGATATAGACTCTTTTGAGTTTGGCTTCCTAACTAGTCATGCACTTGGAGAGGTTTATAAAATAGCAGTAGTTGATTGCTACACATGCATAAGAAGACGACCTTAATACTTGTTAGTTAACATATATAATATTAATGTTAGTTAACTTCACCGAATTATTTGCCCTAAGTACTTTGGGTCAGGTCTATTCTCCTTCTTTTCTCATGTGTTCATCCTAAATTTTGCCAATCCTATCGCTTGAGAGGGAGATCCTTAAGTCTTTGCCCCCCTCTTTCTTTGTGGTTTTGGCATTCTCACAGTCAACAAAAACATATGTCCACTTGTCATTCTATAGTGGTGATAAGTTTATGGTACTCAGATCTTAATACCGTAACTTTTTCAGGTTTATCAAATTTGTATTTTTGTCTAGTACATAGAACTATACCTTTTGAGTTTCAGTTTTGGATTATTTCAAATTAGTAAAATTAAAATTGAGATCAACAAATTGAGATTAAATTAGTAAAGTTTCAGATTCGGACACCTTGTTCAGAAAACTTTGTTTGAGATACCTTATTAATAGAGAAAAAAATCATTTGGTGACATGAGCCCATTTTTAGGATGGATTGACAGTTCTACCCTTTAGTTTAACAATTTTTTTTCAAAAAATATATAAATAGAGAAGACAAACTAAAACCTAGTAAACAAATCTAGAAACTATATATAACCAAAAAGAAGTAATATAAGCATTTTTTTAGTATATGCCAGAAGTTCAGTTAAATTAGGAAATTGACTGTTTTTAAAAGTGGTTAATGTGTGATGTATAGATCATGTGGTTCATCACCGATTAACTTGGCAATTCATATTGATTAACAATTTCAATCAATAATTGACTTGTTTATCAATGATGACCTATTGAGAAATCAATGATAGAGTGGTACATAAGTAATAAACCATTGGTTTATCATTGATTAACCACTATAAAAAACGATTAATTTATCTAAACAAAGTTCGACCATGTAGCCAAATCTGGCAATGTATCTATTTTTTTCTTAGCAAAAAAATGCAAATTAATTTGAAAACTCACATAAAAACCAAAAGAGCAGATTTGGAAACTAAGTGGGAGACAAGGGCAACAAAATTGGGTTGGTCGCGAGAAGGGTTGGATCGGTTGAAGAGACGGAGCTGAGACTCGAGTCACTTATGGGTGGGATTTGGGTCACTCGAGACTGGTGGTGTGGCCTGGTTAGCTCGTGAGCTGAGCGGCGAGGGTTCAGTTGCTCAGGGGTTATGATACCTTAGTAACTCGAAAATGAGGGTAGCAGGGTTGGATCAAGAAATGGTAGAGCGTTTGATCTAAAAATTTTCTTAGATTACATTTAAAAAAAAAAAAACTTGAGGGTGGGGGATTTGAATTTCTCATCTTTTAGTGGAGTCAAATATAGATTTACTGGTAGACAATGCTTGCAATTACTTTTTTTTTTAATGAACTAACTTTGCTGTTTTCATAATGTCAGAGTGGGATTATTGGATCTATTAATTTTGGTGGATTGGATCAGTTTCATCTAATTTGTAACGTCTGATTTGATTCGTTTTTGGCTTTAGAGGTGTCCAATTTTTGTATCAGTTAATTTTGTTATTTTGAATGTTTATTCTTATTTTTGTTTTCATTAGATCTAAACTTGTTTTGCTTTGGTTTTGGGTTTTTATATAATGGTACCTATGTACGTAGTACCGAAAATAATACTACAGATCATTTAAAAAAAAAAAAAGTACTACAGATGAAATACAAGTGCGCTCACCTTCCAGATTCAATGGTTTACTCTGCAGATTATAATAAATAAAGAAAGAAGCACAGAAGTAATATCAGTACCCTTTGGAAGCTTCGTAAAGGCATTTCTAACATTTGTATCACATTAGTATATATCTTCTTTTATTTGAGGACAGAACACAGATGTATTTAAAGAGCGATTCATTTTAAGAATACTTTTCTAGGATGATCTTTAGAATATTTTTACGCACAGCAATATCAAGGCCAAGCTTGCACATTATTTTCTGAAGGCGATAAATAATTATTAGAGATTTCTACTGCCCCACTTAGATCATTTTTTTAAATTATGACTTTGGGGAGAAAAAACTGGTTCTTTCTTCTCTTTCCTTAATAAATTAAGTGGTTATTAATTAATTGGATCGTTTTCAAAGAATCAGCCAGATTATGCATGTCATGTTAATTGGCTTTATTATGTTTTTATTATGTTTTTAGAGCCAGAGATTGCACGTATTCTTCCAATAAGCTTAGCCCGGAGAAAACTATGTACACACTTTCCAAAGTACTAATTACATCTCTACGTTAAAGCAGTTTCGTCAAACACTATTTTCCATGGGAAAATGCAAAATTATAATTTAAGGAGCAGAAGCCAACATGTCTTAATCTGGTATGTCTTATTAAATAATCTGCAGTAAGATGAAAGACATCCAGAATTTAAGATCACCTTGTGAAAATTGTGTGTATATATGCAGGGTTAGAGCCCCATACAGCCGAAAGTAGTAGGCAGCCCACCTTCCTTCTGAAATATTGAAATTCTACGGTTGTTCAGTCTTATACTACCTGAAATCTCTCACTTGACTTGTATGTAAAATATGATAAAATTTTTAGTATACATGTCCGGCCCTGGTGACTAATTTTTATGGCTCTGTTCCTGTATGTATGCCTATGTCACTGTCAGACTACATTGTCACTATTCGACTGGAATCTAAAACGGAGATAGACAATGGACTTAACCAATATTAATTATAAGAAGCTTCAGGATATCAGCTAATTTATCGCTATCAAGTACCAGACGAGCCCAACATCGATCATATCAGAGTGATGAGGACAGGAAAGCTAACGTTACATATATGAACAATGACTCAGACAACAAATATGGCCAAAGGTCAGAAGCAATCCCTTCTTCAAAGTAACATCATGTGGATTGATGTTGAATTTCTCAATTAATCAAGTCGGCAAGTTAATTTCTTTTTTTTTTTTTCAATATTTTTTTTAACTGAAGAATGCCGGAAAGGGGGAAGAAAAGATAAGATAAGAAACAGCTCTCTCTTTGCTAAACATTCTGTAATCTAAGATGAATTGCCCGTTTGGTGCATGGGTTCCCACACTTTTGAATCCACGAAACTACGGCAGTGAGAAATATAAATTAAAACCGAGTTTTGAATGTTAATGTTAGTTTGAAATGGGGTTAAACTATCAATTTTGAGAACTTGACTCCCATAAATGTTAATTGTTGTGAACCAATCTTTATAGTAAAACCCTCCTCATTTTTGTTTTCCTTTCTAAACTATAGTTTAAGTTGATATTTTCAAACACCAATTATTTGATGTGATGTTTTACTCTTTTATCATCAGACTTTACATTAACGACAATTCAAAACAACTGTTTAAACTACAGAGTGTTAAAACCATCCGTTTAAAGCACAAAGTTAAAACTATGCCAATTCAAACCCGCGTACCAAATGAGCCCGAAATCAATTAGGTCAAAATTGATATGACACTAACTCTAAAAGAATATTGTGTAACAGTAACTAGCATAACACATTTTTATCTCTGGCTCTAAGAATTTTGCAATTTAATCAGACGATCTTGCACTTTTTCCCCCTCCTGCTTTATAAATCTGGTGGGAAGTTAGACACCATAGTCCATTCTAGACAAATAACCACTTTATAACGATAAAACCTTGTCATTTGTATAGTTGATTTAAACTTATTGATTAAATTATAGTTAAGAAAATAAGAACATACGTACATACATTGATACAGATATGTTCTACCCAAGGGGAAAACATAATAAGATAAACTACGGTATATGTGTGTGTGTCATATGGTAAAAATAAACTAAAGGACACGTAGACAATGTCAAATTCAGCTAGTAATTCCAATTTTTTTTTTTTTTAATTTGCTTCAATAGTGTCTGTATCTGGATGAAAACACACCATAAAAGGCCTGGAAAAACTACTTTCATATTTCCCATTGTTCTTCTCTCACTCCCCCTTTCTCCATAATTTGTTCTTGAGAGCAAATCCTCACATATATTCGTTGTGGAGAAAGTTGAGAGCATTAACAATACCACTTCACAAAATTTCCAACCCCCTCCTGGTTTCAGGTTCCATCCATCTGATGAAGAACTCATCGTTCATTACTTGTGAAACAAAGTGACTTCGTGTCCTTTACCGGCGTCTCTCGCTGCCGAAATCGATCTCTATAAGTACAATCCATGGGAGCTACCAAGTTTGTTCTGCGCCATATTCACTAATCATTTCATATCATGTATATATCCTCTTCTTGATCAGTCACAAGAAAAGTCCTTAACCCTTTTTTTCCGTCATGAGTGTGCCTAATAGAGCTGCAGGATTAGGTTACTGGAAAGCCAGTGGAATTGACCAGCCTATTTTCAGCTCTGTTGGATCAAAGCAGATTGGAGTAAAGAAGTCTCTGGTCTTTTACGCTGGTCGGCCTCCGAAGAGAACAAAGACAGACTGGTACATGAACGAGTACAGACTCCACTCATCAAATAAGCCCCCAAAGCTCAAAGGCTCAATGAGAGTAAGTATTTTTTTTTTATTGCACTCAAACTCGACCGAAATTGATGACGATCATGGTTCATGTACATGCCAAAGAACATGGGATAGGTGGGCAGCCAAAGACTTAAGTACTGCTCTTCGGTCCTCTACCTAACCGATGTGGGACTTTTTGTACGTTACATTTTCTTTCGCCCAATCGCGTGACGCCCCCGTCACGGATCGGCCGTGGAGAGTCCACACACCAGGCAGTACCCCGCTCTGACACTACTTGCCACGTCCCAAAAGAGCTCTTATTGAGAGGTGGGCAGCCAAGGACTTAAGTACTGCTCTTCGGTCTTCTACCTAGCTGATGTGGGACTTTTTGTACGTTACACACAGCACCTAACTGCTAAAGTGCCTTCCAACAACAAACGTTGAGAGGTCAAAATTTGCATCGGCAAACCGTGACATGATTAGCGATTACATAGCCAAAGACTGTATACTGTTAGCCAAATTTGATCTTTGAAGGAAGCCAAAATGGGAACAGCTATAGTTTCTCCTATGGACAATAATTTCAGCTTCCTGGACGACAAAACGTCTAAAGAACAGGAACGCACAGATAATAAGAGCAAATATGAGGATAGTCCATCTAGCAATTCATTAACAGAGGCTGATATCTACACCTATTTCCATAACCAGTCACGATATGACATATTAAACGCCAATTATCCAATCAATTTCATTGACAAATTACAAGAGCTTAATGAACCGGCCTTAACAGGGGGATACTCACACTCATATTGAAACAGGTTCAACACTATTTATCCTCCATGGTAATTAATCACACAAGAAACCGATCACTGTTAGTGTGCTTTTACTTTGCACGTATCTCTTGAAAGTAGCAAAGCAGCCTGCAAATAAATCTAGGCCTTAAAGGTTTAATCTTTATTACTGAGGCCAAGAAAACATATCCACTGGTGCAAAATGGTAATCCTACATTACTCAGGGTTATGTAAACCAGTATTTTATGTACTTCAACTGAAGCATTGGCAGTATTTGTAGTGCATTCAACTAGTTTTCGCTGACGGTTACGTTTCAACTTCTCTCTGCCTATAGGCCAAGTTTCTATATCAACGTCACAAACAGAAAAGAATGATAGATTAAAAAAACATAGGTTTCTAGTTACGTTTACTTGATTCTTATTGCAAATATAACCCTCATTAACAAGCATGGATGGCAGTATATGAAAAAAAAAAAGTGCTTGATAAATTCCTTTTCTGAAAGCACATTCGGCAAGCAGTAAGCTTAGCCACGAGTTACAACATTTTACGAGATCAAGAGCCAAATGAATTCAAATATTGCTGCTAAAGTCCCACCCTCATGGCCGAATCCAGTTTTCTCTTAAGGATTTGTTTTATTATTATTTGATACAAAAGTTCCCTGAAGATATTGAAATGAGACAAGGGAAGCACTAAAAAATGGAAGAACCTAATATACCAGGAACGTAATGATCCAACGTTTCGCAGCAGAGGCATGTTCAAGATACAATCAACTCAGTATACTGCAAGGAAGAAGATTTGAACAGTCAATATTCGAGTAGAAAAATTAAAAGTAAGTTTAAGAATCATAAATTATCTAATACTTTGTATGTTATAGAATGTATTCAATAGGCTAGAATAAACGAGAGCAGAGAGTTGAAATATCTAAAAACACTTAAAGCAACGGCCTTAAAAAAATAAAAAATAATAAAAGGTTTCCACATTGTAAGGTATCCTGCATGGCATTTAGTTGAGTCTTTCACTATGTATCCAGAAGATGACATTAAATATTGATACCTAACAATCATGATCCAAGTTCAATCCATTTCATGAGAAACCAGAAGATCACGAGTGGTAAATCAGGTGTGTGCGTGTGTGGTGGACAAAGAGGGGGAGAGAGAGAGAGAGAGAGAGATGAGCTTACTTGTACAAGTAGGAACCAATTCCCAGAATTATGCATAGCAGAATGATGTCAATGCAGAAGTTCCGACTGGACCTTATCTGGAAGAAAATCAAAGTTACTTATTTGGATCGTGCAGTCTTACCACATGAAAATGTGTGTATATTAATTCCCTCAAAAAAAAAATCTATGAAAAGCAATACATTTTTGGTAGACTGTGTGAGATTTATTGAAATTAATTAAGTATGGCTTACCTGGTTAAGAGTTTGCTTCAGTCTTACATTAGCATTTTTGATATCAGACGTCACCTTGTCTACCTAAAAGAGAAAAATTCATATATCACACGATATCATTTGTCTCCTTGACAAGACTTTAAAGTGTGGGCCAAAAAAAAAAACAGGAGAATGGTGTGCATAAAGAGAACAACTTCTAACCTTTGTATCTATTTCATCAATTAATGGTACTTGTCTGTCTGTTTCCTGACCACATTTGAATAGATGCTTTTAATCTCCATATACTTCTGATATGTAAAAACAAACCCAGCTTATCCATCACAACCAACCTCATTCATATCATGAGCCAAATTCTTCAGTGTATCTAGTCCTTCTGATATGAAGTCAAGTCCTTGATCCTGTGCAATGTTCAATCAAGAAATTGATGAATTATTTGGACTCAGAGTAGTTTTTTAGTTAGTTTCAGCCTCCCCTTTTAGTGAACCCCCACCCCCCCACCCAACCAAAAAAAAAGTGAGAGAGAGATCAAGGCAATTGTATGAATCTGGAATTATACATGCCTGTTTCATTTTCCGCATTTCATACTCCTGCCTGAATTGGCTTGATTCTTCAGTTTGTTGGAAAAAATCACTGTCAAATTTGCCATCTGAAATGGCAGTGAAACTCATGTTAACTATCAGCTTAAAAGCTCTTCTAAGAAGAATTAATAACTTAAAAAAAAATTAAAAAAAAAACGCTGACACCTGAGATATCAAACTTGATATTTTTATTCGATGATGAAGTTACCCATCCCCCAGTTTGTTTGGCTGAACTCATTGCACCATCTGGTATTGCTTGAATCCTCTCTGGTAGTGCAAGAACCAGATCGTTACGAGTTTCCAAGTCTTCTTTGGAAAGCCCTTTAACCTGTTTGGATACCATTGGAAATTCAATTCCAACAGCTTTCATGATCTGTTCAAGGAATGCTAAATCTGGTCTAGAAGTAGCAAGGACAAATGAAAGACAAGGTTTCTAACAATCTATGATCATAAACAAATCAAAAGAGCAACACTCAACGGAACATCACACTCAGGGTAGCCATGTCCACCTTCTTAATATCAACATCCATCATTAGGTGGCATGCATACTTTAAAAGAGAAATATTGTAACTCTTTAAGGAATATGAGATGACTGGACAGTTAGGAAAATCAAAAGAACATATAAATAGGACACAGTAACAATGTTAGAGTCAAGAAGAGGGAAAATACAAGGAAGCTCTCCCAATATAGTTCTAGTGAATTTAACAAAGCAACTCTGATAATGATATAAAACAACAAAAAAAAAATTAATATTCAGATAAGAAAAACTACACAAGCTAGCAAAGCTAATATTTGCGTACTCGTTTGAGCATAGAAAATCTGTGACTACCCCTTCTTCCCCACCTTCTATTTGTTCTAGAGTATAGCTTCTTTGTGTCAACATAACAGGGATAACCCTTAGCATTGATTATAGGACAAAGGCTATTGTATAGCTCTTTCAAGCCTCCTCTCTAGAAATTTGCATACCCTTTCTGTTCTATTTGGAAGAGTGTTTAAAATTCCAATCTAATTCTTCATAGATTCTTCTACAGTACCATATATCTTGGTGGTTTCAAAATCCTAACTGTATTTCTTGCTCTTTGTGTCATTTATAGTTCATACCGATAGAAAAAGTGAAATTTGCAACCAGTCCACATCATTTTTCCAACAACCAGAACTTTTGGCTTTGGAAAGAAACCAATTAATGCACAGGAATTAACAAGATTACCTCCATTTGGACTTTTTTGATTAACTTTAATTTACAAATCAAAAAACAAGAACGTGTTTGGTTTCCAAAAACAAAATCATATTTATAATCGGCATAAACCAATTTCTTACACCACATCTCTATGCATCAGAAACCCAATTCAATAAAACTAACATTATTTAATCTTAGCCCCCAAAATGATAATTAACCATAAAATCGAAAATTATAAATACAATTCAAGGAATACTTAGGAGAACCTTTTTCTGAGCCAACTTCCGCAGTTTAGGAACTTCCTCCATCAATCGAGCCTTGCTCCGACGAACTTCTGCATTCAGTGCCACCGCGGAAGCCCTGTTCTTCTCCGTTGACGCCACATCCGCTTTCTGCAAATTGTTACAAAATCTAATGCTTAAATTAAAAAATAAAGATTCGATTTTTAAATTCTCTCTTTTTCTCTGAAATGTTCGCATCGGAGAGAGATAAGGAAGAGAAATGGGAAGATAAAACGAACTTGATAAGCGGCTTCGATGTCACGTTCCACGGCCGAATAGAGAAGAGAGAAAGGATCGCCGCTATTGGCATTGACGTCGCGTTGCTTCTGGACGTCATACTTTTCGTACTTCTCGCATATGTAGTCCACTCGGAACAGAATGTCTATCACGCTCATTTTTCCCAGAAATTAATTCACGACAACGAAGAAGAAGAAGAGAGAAGGTGCTGGGAAAGTAACGTAACTTTCTCTCTCTTCCTGCCATGTTTCTCTCTCTAACTGTGTTTCGGAACGAACCGGCGGTGGAGCATCAAAAACGGTTTGGAGAAGGAGAACCGAGGAAACGCTCGACAGCGTGGACTCCAATGGCGGGTTCTTTAACAAATCAGATATTGACATGCTGCTAGAGTGTAACAAGTTATTGAAACCGAGCTGACGTGTATTGACTTAAATTTTAATGTCGTTTGTAGTACAAATGGATGTTATATTCTTCAGGTAAAACGAAATGTATTCTATTAATTTTTGTTTTTTTGAATAATCAAAGAATATATTCTACTAATTAAACTAGACAGAAAAAAGAAATTTTGTGGGTCAAACAAAAGATGCAAGAAAAGGAGATGTCGTTTGTGTTATTGTCTTAATTTTTTATGTCGTTTGTAGTACAAATAAATATTATATTCTTCTGGTTAAAAAAGGCACGTCTTCTCTTAAATAAACCACGCCGAAGGTAGGAATTTCGTGGGTTAAATAAAAGATGAACGAAAACGAGATGTCGTTTGTTGCAAGTCCATTGCTGTTGTAGTTCAACTGAGAAATCTAGTTGGGGGAGAGAGAGAGAGAGATCTTGTTGAAGTAACGAAAAAATGTGTCCTCTTTTTTGACACGTGCCCCATGTGGTTAGCTTTGTTTCTCCAGCTGATTGTCGTTTTATACGGTGTTTGGGAGAGTGGTGGGAACCAGTGGTGGGAACCACTTTTACTGTAGCATGTAAGAACTTTTTGCTGTAACAATTTTGTTTTTTGTTACTGTAGCATGTGAGAACTTTTTACTGTTCATAACTGAGATTGTGGTGGGAACCACTCTCCCAAACACCCCCTTAGTTTTTGTTATTTGTTGGTGTCATTTTGTTTATGTCATTAGTTGTTGTTCGATGAGATGATGTTACAGGACAACTTTTCCAGCGGTTATGGAATTTCAATGAGAATTGGCTCGACGTAATCAAGAAAACGACATTCCATACATGATGGCGTGACATCATCTGGAAATTGTTGTTGTTTCAGGAAAACGGCATGTCGTTTGCAAAATTTCGTTAGGGTTCTGGTTTAAAGTAGGATGCTGTGTTCAAGGCCGAAGCAACATGTCGAATTTGTAGTTTTAATTTAGAAAATCTTTTGTCACTAACTACATGTCGTATTGATCTTAATCAGTTTATCGTCGCAATAGTTTATAGCTTATACATTAAAAGCAAATTGTTTATGCGATGATTGGATGTCGTTAAGTGTTATGGTCAACCAAAACAAAATTTTGTTACTTGTCATGGGAGGGAAATCGTGGCGATTTTTATTTTTAAAAAATAGTTCCATGTTCTTGTCGTTAAAATGGGAAAACGATTTTTTGATGTCACACCATTTAACCATAAGCAACATCAACGAAAAGGTAAGAAGCAAGCACAAAGATCTAGCAAGAAAAAAAATAATTATAATCTAATTTGCTTAAAAGTAGTTGCATTAATCAAAAGTATTCAAATTCACTAAAACAACTTGAAAAAAAAAGATTGTCACTAAATTATAACAATTCTATTGGCTAGCGTGTCACCGTATAGCCTGCCTGCAAGTACTTCCAAGTAATGTATCTAAATTTAACAATCAGGGCTGGCCGCCAGATGAAGATTGGGAACGAAGAAATATGCCTAAGACGTGTAGACCCACGATGAAGGCTATGAAGCAGGTGCACATAACGAGCGTGCCCCTCCCGCTTAGCTTAAATCCTCTTCTACCGTCGGTAGCGTAGAAACTCATAGCATAGTTGCACTCTTTACGAGGTTGAGGACCGTCGGACCGCTCCAATTTGTGGTGCGGACGACGGCGCGTCGCAGCGATGGCGGCTGCGGAGCCACGCTCAGCCAGGGCCGAGCCTTTCTTCGACAGATGAGCGGGTTGTTTTGCCATTGATATTCGTTGTTGCAGTTCGTAGATGAGGAAAGTGGTATGCAGGGGAGAGACAACGTGAAGGAAGAAAGAATAGTGAAGACAAGAAGACACTTTTGTTTCAACAATACAATGTTAAGTAACCTATTTATAGCAGTAAATACCGAAGTGCAATCTAATTCGAGACCAACTACAAGATTATTTCCAAGTCCTAAAAAAACTCAAATACTCTAAACAAGAGAATCCTAGAAATAAAATAGTTTAAAACAAGTAATCTGAAAATAGTATTAAAAAAATAGTTTATCCGTATCAACGATAGCCTTCCTCCGCGTCTAGTACGTTTATTAAAAAATATATATACATACAAAGAAAGTAATATTTCTCAGTTTTATTTTCGCTAATTGAAGGTTGCATGTGGCGAATGGTGAATTTCATGTTTAACATTTACGAATTCTGGATATTTAAAATACAAAAAAAACTACGTGTTTTTGTTGAATATCATTTACTAATCAGAAAATTATTTTCAGAGCAGAAACTTAAATTTTAAATTTTAAATTTATCATGTTTATTTCTATATTTGAAAATAAAAAAAAAATTCTTGATAAAGAAGAACTTTCTTGCTGTACCCTACGAAATTAAATTTATTTTTTTTAAAAGATAGACTAAACTAATCTATTAACGAAATGTTCGCTTCCCATAATTAATTGTTTACTTCACATACAAAACACTTTTAGAACCGCATTTATGTTATTCTAATTGTTTCCAGCACTCTAGTAAAGTAAAGAATGCAATAGAAATTTGATTTGCTTCATAACTTATTTTTTTATTAAATACAAAAGTGTCATAAAATTATAAAATTCAATAAAATTTTAAATTGTAATTTCGTGACACATAATTCTTCGCCTAGGAGAATTAACCAATAAGCTGAGCCGATGCTGGGGACGTGTACGAATTTGGATAAAGAAGTAGTGTCGTTTTTAATTCTAAACTGTGGTGTTGTTTTGCAACGAACTTTGACGTATATATGGAGAAACGACATATCAAATCCTTGTTGTCGTTTAATGGAGAAAACGACATGTCGTACGAAACTCTTGAGGGAACTAAGAAAAAAAGAGCAAATTTTCAGGGGAAAAAAAAAAATTGAAAAGATCAAGAAGGAGCAAGTCAATAACGATCCAAACTCACTTTTTTCTTCCAAAAAGTTAAATTCAAAAGATCCATATCGACAAAATTGAAACTCCAAGGTCCATTTAAAAAACCTCCACAAGTTTACAGAGCAAATTAGAAATCACAATAGCACTTAATTTACCCATCTCTGAACAGGAACGATCGCCAAATCCAACCGGAACAC
This sequence comes from Artocarpus hirsutus, assembly GCA_946598075.1. Lineage (NCBI taxonomy): Eukaryota > Viridiplantae > Streptophyta > Magnoliopsida > Rosales > Moraceae > Artocarpus > Artocarpus hirsutus. The sequence goes on from CAMOHE010044088.1 coordinate 67,007, forward strand.
AATACGATCCAAACAAGGATCCGGAGACTTCAAGCTTCGTTACCAGATCGGGAGCGATAGAGCTTGCCAAAGACGTGCAGAGCCGTGACAAAGCCGATGAAGCAGAGGCTTATAACGAGGACGACGGTTGGCGAGATCTTCAATCCCGGAGCGTCGTCGGTGTAGAACCTCAGCATGTTGCTGCCGGGACCAGATCCTCCGCCGAAAGTGGCGGAGCTCGCTCCGGCGGAGGCTGCTCCTCCAGCGAGCCGACGGCGGCGCATTCCAGCTGTGGCGGCGGCGGACCCGCGCGGAGCCACCACGCCCGGCCGAGAGGTGGAAGATGACGCCGTTTGGGACTGAGACGAGCCTCTCGCCATTGCTGATTGTTGCGGAGCGAAGATCACGAAGAGAGCGTGTTTGTGACTGTGAGAGGAGTTGTTGACACATGAGAGTAAAGTCCAGCAACAAAGACAGCGATAAAGTAATACGATTGCGATTAATTACTGGGAAGTGATGATTAATATCGAATTATCGTGATTTACAAGGCAAAATGAAGGATGAAGTGAATAATTATGGAATCTATTAACAACAATGCCACGTTGCTTTGGGGCAACAAAAATAAAAGGATAAAGTTAGATGACTTTCAGGATAATTCCAGAGAGGAAAAATTTTCTAATATTTAATATCAGAAACTAGAATATTTTGTAGAAATTAATATATGTGAACAGAAATCAGAAGATTTTATGGATTTTTTTTGTGTGTAAAATATCCTATGGAAATTAGTAGATATGTGAAAATGATCTTTTGGAATTCCTCAGATTCTTTTGGAATTTTCACAATTCTCTCCTGTTTTTTTCTTGCTAAATAACAAAAATTCCGTCGGAAAATCGTGCGGTACTCGTCACCGAAGACGTCTTTTTTAGTGTTTGAGCAAAAAAAAAAAAAAGGCCCAAGGTGGGTACCACTTCTAGTGCGCTATAGACAGTGTGTGATCTAAGGGCTCGTGTTGCAGGGAGAAGCTCATCCTGTAAGTGGGAAACTATTTACTTGTGTTCCTGAGTACACGGTAAAAATACAAATTCGTTACAAAATGTGGAAGATTTACCTTTTGAAGCTGTGGAAAAAAAAAAAAAAACAACTTCATAACTTCCTTGCACACCTCTCCCACTATCAATGTACCAATCACATAATCAGAGCAAAAAAGTATCAATCACATAATTTCACACAACTCATCCAACAGTGAATCCAAGGAAAATGTAGATTGGAGAAAACCAATCACAACACAAGAACAGGAAAGATAGTAAGAGAGGTTAAACCAAAAGTCAAGCCACCGTCTTCGTCAATGCAGAAAAAACTCGTCTAGAATTGCAATCGCTCTCAATATCCCTAAAAATTAAAGCTCCTAAATCCCCCTTCAAAAATCTTGTGGTTTAGATCTAAAGGCCATATAGAATTTATTGATGTCTAAAAACTCAACATCCATGAGGGCATGAACTCTTCCAAAAAGAACCAGAAATCAACCAGAATTGCAAACGTTCATATATTTTATTTCTAATTAAATAAAGATAAATTTATGTATGCATATTTTTATATATGTCTTTGTGTGTGTGTCTATATATATATTAAAGTAATGAAGCTATGAAGCAAATATGTAAATAAAAAGAATAATGTTTTTTTATTATTTTTTATGCTTTGGTTTATTTTATAAATTTAAGTTTCATATTGATAGGGTTTGGATTTTGTTTAAGGTTTATTTTATAAGGCATAAATGATCATATTACTAAATTTTACAATTTACTTAATAGAATTTGATTCGAATTTAATAATATTGCAAAAATTTCTAAAATTCTAAACAGGTAAATAGGTAGGATATACAGATAGCTCCTTTAATGGGAATTCCTCGACCTAGCCTTCGTCTTAAACTAAACGGGCAAAAAGGTGTCAAATGTGCCACGCCGTTGAGAAAATTCTTGTTGTGTTTATAATGTGGTCGTTATTGAATAAAATGGCAAGCAAGGGTTACTCCGGTAAAAGATTGAATTTAATTAATTTGTTATCAATTTTTTATATATAATTTTTACAATAAAAAGGGGTTTTTTTATTTTTTAACTAAATTAAAGAAAATTAAATAACAATGCAAAATAAATAAATAGAATGCTAAAATTTAAAGGTTCGTAAACAATAGCAGTAAAATGGGTTAAAAGCTCATTATCCACTATTAGACAAGGTTTATGTAGTCAATCTTAGAATTATTTCTAAGTTTTTTGTTGAAACTAACAACAGTAGATAACAAGAAGCTCTACTGCCCCGATCTCTCTTCACAGTTTAGATTTAATAAAACAATCGCTCTATTAAACCCATTTCTATCAAATAACCCAAGAGAATCTTCACTAAATTTAATCTAACGAAAACATTAAACAAAGAAATACAAGTTGATCTAGGCAACAAACACGCAAAAGCTGGATTTATTCAACCTATATTATGTTGCACATCATAATCATACAAAAGTCTCACCACAACTGTGTGTCATAATTTGCTACTTGTGGTTAAAAATTCAAGACAATTATGGATCAAGATTTTTAACCTAACAAAAGGCAACTTTCAAGTTTTACTTAATTGCACACCTAAATAATATCATAAAAATTAGCCATAAGTAGTAAATTTTATGAAACATAAGTAATTTCAACAAGAAATTTGGAGAATAATTCATTTAATCAACTACATAAACATGTATAAAGCTTTAAGTTCACCTTTAACCACAAACTGAGTTAAATATAATTAAAATTGAAAACAAAAACATAAACTTTGATAACATTACAACTCAATTTGATGAACTAGGAGGAGTGTTGATGAAGATCTTCAAGAATGTCCGCACAACTATCCTTTTGATCTTCCTATTTCTCCCTCTTTTTCTCTCTATTTTTGCTCAAAAATTTGAGTTTTAAGCTGCCAAAAATAGTCTTCCCTTTAAGTTATAATGACACTTGTATATTAATAGGGCTTTTACATAGTAAAAATGAGGTTCTAGTGCTTAAAATCTTCAAAAAAAAAAAAAAAAAGCATTAGAGGGGACGGCCCATGCAAGTTTTTGTGTAGTCGTGCAAAATTCTAGACTAGTTGCCAAGGGCAAGAGTGCGAGGCACTACATGCATGTGCGAGGACACCTGTTGGGCCAAGCAGCTGCGCACTTGGGGTCTACTGTGCTTTGGTGGCCTACTTCAGCCTGAGTGTACGTGGGGCATGGCCTGGGGCCTAAGGGCCTGTTGGCCTACAAGGGCAACGCCAAGGGGCTACGTTGGTGCACGAGGCTCTTGAGTAGTAGACCGTTTTTGCTGTTATTCATCCTTTTCAACTCTGATTCTTGATCTGCGACTTTCATTGGACTTTAAATTGAATGCTTGATATGTTGAACTTCAAAAATCTTCATTTTCACCTTCATTTTATTTTTTAATATTAAAATACCTAAAAACATAAAGTACAAATAAAAACATAAGATTACTCAAAAACTTGGACAATAAATGTAAGAAAAAATGATACAAAAATATAACAAAATATGTACTTATTAGGTGTCCGCCTGCAATAGTGCAAGGCACAACCCAGCCAAGCCTTGCACTATAAGGGGGTTGGGCTGTCACGGCATGCTTGATGGGCCAAGGCTAGGCCTAACCCCTCAGGTCCATAGGGCCAACATAGCCCTAGCCTGTGAAGGGCGTGGGCTTGCCTAAGCACGTCAAGGGCCCTTCAAACTTGACCCTTTGGGTGTTCAAAAAAATAGAGAAAATTACATGCTTTGCCACATTTTTAAAAGTTGTGTTTATTTATGTCACACTTTTATTCATATTATGTGCTAAGTTATACCACAAATAAACATGTATGACATTTATAAAAAAAATAAATCTTAAAAGATGGCATTTATGAACCTTTTTTTAGCTCCTTAAGGTTTAAACATCATACTTTTAAAAGAAATAAGATCAGTCTATCAACCACTAAAATAGACAGCTATTTGTGTGATTTTTTATTTCCAACTATTTTTATCATGTCTATACATATGTTTCAAATTTCAATGTAAACTTGCTTTAATCATAACTTGAAAAAAATAAGAATTTTTATTTTTAAATACTCTATATAATATTTAGAAATATTCCTTTACACTTAAAAATTTTGAAGTTGAAAAATTAAAAATTATAGGGCCAGACTTAAAGGACTTGGGGTTGGGTTTGACGCTGCACTTCAAGGGTCAGGGTTGGGCCTGAAGTTTTCTCTTTAGGTACAGCCAAGGCCTAGCCCTCTACCAAAGCTCGTCATAGGCCTAGGATACCGGCCTGACCCTTTTGACATCTCTAAACAAGCATGGCGACGTCACAAATCATTATCTATTAAATACACCAATACTATTTAACACTTACGGCCCAAATCCTAACAGTAGAAAGCACAAAGAAATTCAAATTGGATGAAAAAAAAATTATAAGAAAAAGGATACAAGAATACGCAAAAGGGATATAGAGGGATTAATTAAAAGTGGAGCTCCATATGATCGACAAGGTAACAAATGTAATCACAAATATTATAGACATCTAACAACAACAAAGAAACTATTAACATTGGTAAATTTGATTTTTTAATGAGAATTGTCTTTAATGATTATAGAACTCCCCTGTACATTGGATCTATTTTTGTGATCAACCAAGTATCATCTGCAGAAAGAGGCAAAAGCCGTGTTGTATGAAAAATGTAATTTGAAGCTTGGGCATGCAATACAGCCAATATGTAATGTGCATAACATTTGCGGAGTTGGGGGTTTAATAACACATTCTTCATGATTAAATGTCCATAAACAGAAACACCGATTCAGAAAACAAATAAGTTTAGTATAATTATTAAGAAGAGTCATAATGGCAAGTGGGAGCACGAAGGGGTGGTTAGTTTCAAAAGAATAATGGCCAACATTTAGCTTTGGAAAATGTCAATAAGTCATGAAGCGTTAAAGGTAAAATAAGGACAAGAAGAGCAAATAACAAGATGAATCACAAAATTAGGGGTGGCAATTTGTATTAGCATGTCAAATTCGAATCGAGTTGAGGGTCAATTTTTACATAAACTGACTCGACACTAACCCGACCGTTGACACGAACGAGTTGAAAAATCTCAATACTAATACGACCTGTTCTGGCAAGGATAGATGCAAACGCGATCCATACTAACCCATTCCTTATGCAACCCATAAGACGCCAATAACCTGCAATCCATCAATACTCGTAATAACTTACTCTAACCCGTGACCTTTTTTAGCTTTGAATTTACACTAATATAACATTAAAGCTAACGTAAAACAAATTTCTTTAAAATCAAATAAGTTCTATATTACAACAATAAAAAATTAAGTCTTAAAATTTTTAAAAAATCTAACAAAATAATAAGTCCAACACCAATAACATAACAAGTTCAACAAAATTAAAAAGTCTTAAGTGATCAAGTTAAAATATCTTCTTATAATTTAAAAGTTAAAATGAATTTAGTTTAAAGCTTGATCTAAGACTAGGTGAGTTAAGGTTTAATCTTATAGGTATATTTGATAATTGGGAAAAATATTTTCAAAAATAAATGATTAATTGCGGGTCAAACGGATCATTTTAAGTATCATGCAAGTTAACCAAACATGACTCGTTTTTAGACGGATCAGTTTTGGGTTTATTCTAAAATAATGCATGATTCATTTCTTTACCAAAATCAGTAAAAAATGCATTGAATTCGTAACGTGTTGTTATGTCATAACCCATATTGTTTGCCCTAACGAAACTACTAGTTGGAGATGCTAGTTAAAAAATGAGTTGCACGAAATGGTTTTGATGAATAGCAAAAAAGGAATCTATGTCCTTGTGGCATTACACTGGTACTCTCATTAATATGAATAACTTGACTATGACATTTATTTGACACGAATTACTTGTTTAAAGACAACATTTTACGAAAAAATGCTCCAAAAACTATAAATGACATATTTTGCTAATTAATATAATAACCTTGTAAAACCCGTCATTTTATATGAAAAAGATTTCAAAATTTAGGGCCAATTATAAGTTTTTAATAACTTTGGGGTAGAAAATTTATTCTAGAATGTTTTAGGGAAAAAAAATCTGATCTTCAAGATCAGATCCCCTTTTTTTCCATTCTATTTTTTTTTCTCCTTTTTCTTTTCTTCTTTCTTTTGTTTCTTTTCTTTCCTTTTCTTTCTCTCCTATGCAATGGAAAGCCCTTCCTCCGCTGGCCATGCCTTTTCTTACTGACCCACCTCCAACCGACCCCTGAAATCTCAACAACTGGACTGCCGCCCCTCCACTCGCTGCTAGCTGCGGGCACAAAGCCAAGATCATCGAAGCCTCCTTGGCATTTGGCAGTCGATTCCAACGTCATTCAGCCCCCGTTCCTCTAGCCAGTTGTACGAACGTGTTTCTCTCATCAAGGAGAACAAAACCCATCCATCTTTTGACCTAATTGTTCTCAGAAAATCGGGACCACCGTTGCCCCTATCAATTTTGTGCTGTTTTTCGAGGAGCTGAGCCTCGTTTGAAAAACCAACTTTAGAACGGTGATCCTCCCATCAAGAGCTTCATTTTGTTACTGATCACTGCCACCGCTTTATCAATTGACCTTGGTCAACGGTTGACCCCGACCTCCAAATTGGAAAAAAATATTATTCTGACTTGTTTTCGACATTTTGGACGCGTTTGTGGTGTCGAATTTCCAAAACAAAATTTCAAAGGCTAAGTTGGCAATTCAAAGTTTCCATGGATGGCGTTCTTTCAAATCTCATTGCTATCAAATGTCGTCGAGCGGTAGGGCCTCTATTACTCATCTCTTGTGATATTTTTATTTAATTAGTCAATAAAATTCAAAATTTTAAACTAAACTATTTCAATTTCAATATATTGTCATCATTGTTGTTTGGTTTGTTATTGTTATTCTTCTTATGATTATTATTGTTGTTGTCATTTGGCTGCTGTTGTTTTTGTTCTTATTATTCATGTTAATGATGTGTTGTTGTTGTTCTTCTTCTTCTTCTTTTTTTATTATGTTATTATTATATACATTCGATTCTGAGTTGATTTTCTACACATATTGATTATTTATATATTTATTGTTGAAGTAGGATTATGATCAATTATGTTATGTTTGAGGTTGGTCCGATAAAATTGATGGTTGAAATGGAATGTTTATTTGACTCAATATAATTGCTCTGGGTGGTACATTTTGAAGTTATAGCGCACCACAATGTATTTGTAGCTCCTTTTTTGTAGATTTAGTTTTTTTTTTATTTTAAGAAAAATAAGCCATTATGCTACCAAAATTTTGTCAAAACTGACTAACGTGGCTAGAATGATTTAGGATGGGTTTTTAGTAATCAGATGGGTTAAAACCATATCCAATATATGTTGAAGCCTTATGTGGCAGTGTCGGACTACTCTTAAGGCCATCCAATGCGTATCTTAAAGTTATATCCCACGGGGTGCTTATTTGTTGGGCACAACGAATATATATATTTTTTTATTGATGCTATATAGCTTATCTCACGGGGTGCTACTTCAAGGCACAATGGATACAAAGTGGTCATTTGGGGCACAACAGAATATATTATAATCTTTCTTTCCTTCCTTTCCTTCACTAACAACTCGAGATTTGAGTGAAAGAATTTAAGTGACATTTACAGATTTAGAGTTATTAAATTGCAGATAAAGTGTGAACTCGATGAATTTTTATACTGATATGAAAAATTTGTTCATTAACTTTATAAGGTTCTTATATAATGGTAGTAAGAAAAACCGAGAGGGGAGTAATTGATTTCCTACTAGGCACTATGTGCTCTCCCTCTACTTTCCTTTATAGGTTAGTCGCTTGATCCTTGATGTTTGGGAATGTCGACGATGCTCCTCGCTACTCGATTGGTACACTCTCTTTATATTTTTATTGGTGCATAAAAGATACATGAAACAAACACTCCTAGTAGATGATTGATTATTTATAAACTCTATTTTGTTTGTTACTTGAATGTATTTTTATTTATTTTGACTAAAGCTGGGCAACTATATTTTTACTTATTTTATAAGCATTTATTTAAATTTTGCATATTTTCATTTTAAATTTTCTATTTGTATTTTATATTTTTTATTTAATATTAAAGATTGCGGAGCAAACTTGATTTACTTTTTAAATTTTATGGGCTCAACTGCAGTTCTCAAATATTTTTGACTTTTTAGATCTTTTGAAAAATATCTCTTTCAATTTAGTTATTACTCCCAATTTTAGGTCGGGACAAACCCTTATTGTTGTCTAAGTTAATAATGGTGACCTAGGTTATAAGATAAAGTATATATAACTTTGAATCAATGCTCATGTACTTACCATATAGAAATGTCGATTGTCTACACACACAATCAATTATATTGTTATGTTTACAAATAACAAAATCACGTATGTACATGTATAAAGCCTATAAATTAACATCATCAATAGTTAGTCTTTTTAGAGGAATGACTATAGTTAAGCATATACTCTAGGTTTTTTTTTTTTGACTAATTATATAGTGTAGGTTAGTTACTAATCTGTATTTACCCTACAAACTTTGGTAATATGAAAATGGAAATGTTAACTCGGTTAAACAGATTTTTCACCAAATCATTTTTCTTTTCAATTAAAATTTAAAACTACCTTTTTCTAAAAAGAACGCAAAACTACCGTTCAAAGTCAAATTTAGCTCCAAGAACATTAACCGATATCCACAGTTGCAGGGTTATAAAAAGTCGTATCCTCCAATGTTATTGTTATAAAATCACTTGAAAGAGACAATACAAAATCCCAGCGCAAGAGTTTCCATAGTTTGAATCACCACACACAAAATGTTTGTTTATTGTGCATTAAAAAATGTTTGTTTATTGCAATTTTTCCATCAACTAACTTGCAGACAGTGCATTCATTAAAAAAAAAAAAAAAAAAAAAAAAAAAAAAAATCTGTTCTCAGATACACAGCAAGTAGAACATAGAGCACATATCTCCCCCCACCCCTAAAAAGACCTTGTATTTCTTAAGACAAATAAGGCTCACTAAAAGTTCTCATTGGTAAAAGTCTTTTTTACCATCAGATTTAAATCTAATGACTAAATATAAGAAAGCTCATCTTTAATTAAATGAACACAAATACACAAGATTTTTGAAATTCAAAGTCTAAAAAATAGCTACCTCATACCCAAAAAAATCCGAAACAAAATGCATGGGGTTGCCAACGACCCCATTTCCCGAGTCTCGGTAGTGGAGATTGCCCTTAGCGACCACAGATTGCGGTTGCCCTTCTCAAATCCGGCCTATTCTTTTGATTGGGATGTCGCGAGTCAAGACGAACAGAGATCCTGTGAAGATCAAGACCCGTGGTGTTTCTTCCAAGCACATTCCACCCTTCATTCATTATATATTTGGCACAAGGAATTATATAAGAGGCGATGAGTTTGTTAGGGTGCTTGTTTGGTACATTGGTTTTGATTTAAACCAATAACAATGCAAGAACTCACATGTTTTATGTGTATGAGTCCTACACAAATTTAAGTCGGTATAAATTTAAACAAAACTTAGACAACCTTACATCAAACAAATAAAGACTTGATTTTGTCCCAAAAAATATAGACAAAAAAGCATGTCAAATTAAAGCTCAATGAAAATCTCTAAGAACTTAGAAAGATTGAATGTCCAACACAACATAACAGGGCTTTAATACATATTAAATACATCACATACTAAACATTATTTGTCATGTTTTATTATTATTACTGCATTATATTTTACTTGATTGTTATCCTTAAGTTCAACTAAAAAGCCTACGTAATTGTCTTGTAACATGTTTATTCAGAATGCTGACCTTAGTACCTTAATACATTTATTTCAAGTTCTTGCTTAATTAGATACGTTAAGTCGTAAAACCTAATTTCTTGCTCGAATGAATTATTGTCCTTCGTAAAAGATCAATTCAATAAAAAAAAATTCATTTAAAAATAGGTGTGGAAATATTAGACAGATGGGTGGTAATAGACGCTCCCTTTTAAGTTTTTGTGGGACATTTAGAAATTTATTGGATGCAAATAGGACTATTCAAAAATAAAAGGGAGAAATATGAAGAGTTGGCTGAGCACTAGAGGTACGTAACCCTTCAAGAAATGAAAATATAATTCTAGCTCTGTTGATCAACATGAACTTCCTTTCTATCTCCCAGTTCCTCTGGATACATTAGGAGAATGAATCAAATTTGATAGTTCTATTTCTCAATCTTTCTGACTTGCTAACATTGAGAAAAATCAATCATTCACAACCACTGATGAAGAATTTCTTGAAAGGTTAAGGATTAATAATTCTTTTTAGAAACTAAATGGACTCGTTCTTAAACATATTTTCTATCGATCTAGCTTATATGCTGGATGAGAATTTTAAATATAATTTCGGTCGTTTTTTCTCTTCTTTTAAAAAAAAAAAAATCTTTTTGAAAATCTTAAATATACTTTTAATCGTTTTTTATTTTTTTTTTGGAAAAAAATATCTTTTATGTTTCAAATGTCTTGTGAAAAAAGGCTTGATCTTCCTTAAGAACACTGATTGAAAACAAAAGAAAACGGCAAAACAAAAGAAAAATAGCAGACATGAAACACTCGCCTATAGTACACTACACCGAAAGATTACGACTGAATTTAAGGCTCCATTTGTCTCATGGGTTCCAACCATGGTTGCAACTATTTTGGATGGAATATTATTGTAATATTCTATTTTGGCTGAAATGTTTTAAGTTTGGTGTTAAGTTATGTGTGTTGCGGCTTTCGAAAAAGTTAAAAGCAGAGAAAAAAAATGGACGGACTTAATTGTGGTTGCAACTACCCTAAGCAAACGGAGCCTAAGTGAACTAAGGGCACGTGCTTTCCAAGTGCCCAACACAACTAGTTCAGTGATATGAAGTACCCGCACAGGTTTTACATTACACGAACAACTTAAAACAAAGAAAATATAAAAATCACTTCTTGGTTCGTTTTTTTTTTTTTTTTTTTTTTTGGGCGTTGATGACGAATTAAAGAAGGGGATAATCTTTCGGCCGGGGAAACGAGACTATCCCTTCTCAGCCCATCCCCTCTGACCCGAATTCTTCCTGAATTTTTATTTCTTTTTCCTCTTGAAAAAACAAATATGGGCCTCAAATGATGAGATTAAAGTAACCAAGTTCTGCAGCAAATGAAATATCACGGAGTAAGAAAGAACAAGTTAAGCAATAAAAATAATCACCTTCTTGTTCCTCTTCTTCGTCTCCTTCTTCACCTTCTTCTTCTAACGAATAAGAGAAAAAGCCTTTGCATCAATTAAACATTTAAATTAATTAGGGGAAAGGTTACAAAAGGGTGTCGTGGAAACTAGTGATTAGAACTATTTTTGTTGTAATACATGAAAATTTTATACTGTAGTAATTTTTTATTATTATTGTAACATATGAGAATTTTACATTATTCATAACTGAGTTTGTGGTGGAAACTACAGTTCACCACTTAGCCAAACATGGGGCAAAAATATGCAAATTACAAAATATATTGGTAAACGATATCATAAGGAAGATGAAAACAAACCGGCAGAAAACACCCTTTTGGTACCTAATAAGAGAAAAGAAATAAGCCGTTGCATTAAATTAAGCACTAAAAATAATCAACTAAAAATAACAAATATAGAAAAAGAGAGCTAGAGAAGTGACATTTGTTATGAAAACATAACAAGAGCTAGAGAACATAGAAACCAGAACGAGAGCTAGAGTATAAAACAACCCAGTAGGTAAAGAAGAAGAAAACAGACCAGAAGGCGAAGATAAAGTCCTTTCGGTACTTAAATGAGAGAAAAGATAAGGTGTTGTACTAAATTAAGCATTCAGAATTTTCTAACATAATTATCAACCATTGGTAAAATCAAGTCAAATGTCAAAAAGTGCTTGAATATGTAGAAAATAAATAAACTAGAAAACAAGAGTTAGATAACCCCATGTTTGGCTGAGTGGTGGAAACCATAGTTTCCACCACAAACTCAGTTATGAGCAGTGTAAAACTCTCACATGCTACAGTCACAATTAAAAAAAAAATTACTACAGTGTAAAGCTCTTACATGCTATAGTAAAAGTGATTCTAACCACTGGTTCAAAGAACCTTTTCACATACCCTTTAAGAAAGCAAAACAAAATAGTAATGTCACCGGCACCAGTATTGCCACTGGTATTAGTATTGTTGCCAATATTGTCACGGTACCAATATTATCCCCCTCACCCTTCTGACCATCTCCTACAAATTAGAGAATTGACATTTGTCATGATGGCACTGGTTTCTATAGAAAAGAGAAAATAAATACTAAGAAAGAAATGCTTACTTAGAATTGTTAAAAATTGATCAATGTTAGACCAAGCTTGGTAACAATATGCATAATTGCCGGTCTTTTCATCTTAATTCCTCCAATTCTTTTTGTGGGTGTTTTCTTCAATGAGCTTAAAGGACTTTATTGGAGGTAATTCATTTATTCTTCTCTCCACCATCGCCCCATCTATCCCTAATTGCCCAAAGGATAAATCTGGACGTTTGTAAAAAATTTTGGAGCATGATATGCATGGGATTCGGGCATAGATCATCTATCGTTTGGGCCAGTAAATCATGAGGTATTTGCTCTTGCAACCTTGTGGAAGGCCGCCATTCAATCTACAATAAACATAAAAGCATTTAGGATGAAATAAGAAAAATATTATTTAAAAAAAAAGAGAGAAAGAAACAACTTACATCATCCTCCACTAAATGACTGAAGTCTAATTCTCCCCTCCTCCTACTATTTTTAAAAATAAATTCACACGTTTCCATCCACCTAAAAAAGTGAAAAGAAATTGGGTCTTGAAAGACCTCTTGGCTGGAATAGCTGCGATGTTATACTTTTACAACGCTCTAATACAAAAACCTGTGGAGGAGAAAAAATTTTTAGCAAAGATTAAATATGGTCATCCATTGATTATATAAAATATAACAGAGTACGGAGGAGGTATAGGAAGCGAGGGCTGGTTTGTTAGAAGAATGACTGATGATGAGATTCAATGATCAGATTAGAGTAATTAATTTCAGCAGTATATAAAATATGACATAGTAAAACTTTACCTCATGAACCCTTTTTTTTATAAGAAAAGAACTATTATTGATTAAAAAAAACAATTACAAGATAGAACTATTACTGA
>CAMOHE010044089.1:0-10373 GCA_946598075.1 Artocarpus hirsutus
CAAAGGAAGAAGACTCTTCTTCTTCCTCTCGTTATTGTTAATAATAATTATTATTATAATTATAATAATAAAAAATTAATATATCAATGAATAGTTTTTTAAAATTTAATTTGGGTATGATTAATATTAATAATATTTTTATTATAAAAATATTTGTGTTAAAAATAATCACTATATACAACCAAACATAATTTTAAAAACAATCTTAATGTATTTTTCAAAACATTTATACAACCAAATACAATTTCAAAATCATCTTAATACATTTTTTAAAACATTTTTATTTTAAGATTTTTTAAAAATAAAAAATGAAATAAAAATAATACCAAAGGCTCTAAAATGACTGTCGACCTATGATCAATACAAGTCAAACTGTACAGACCAGTAGGAGATAAGTACTTCATTCGTGTGCATCTGTCTCTCTCTGAGTGTGTGTGTGTGTGTGTTTTCGTTCTATAGTAGATAAAAATAATCGTTATCTTCAAGTCCCCGAGCTGTATCAGCAAAAAAATAAAAAATAAAAAAAGGTCGCCTAGTTGGCAGGTACTAGGATGGGGAATGTAAGTGGGGAGCATAACAGACGAATAAAGGGAAAAGAAAGCGAAAAAGACGAAGAGACTATGACATTCAGTTGACAAGACATCAGTGTACGGATTGAATTGGAAAATAATTATAAATAATCAAACTTGAGATGTTGGAGGGAAGGGGTCCCTTAAAACCCTGCCAACTGCGGAGCATTGTTTGAAATTTTTAAATAGGGGTTGAAACATCAATTTTATTTATTAGTTGTCACTGTAAAATTATTATTATAAATCTTATAAAATTCTTATCAACTATAATAAAAAATAAAAAAAATTATTATATAAAGCTTTTATACCTTATAATTCTTAATTAACTTAAAACTTGTTATCAACCCAGTCTCACTTTTCATTCGGAAGAAGGACAAAAGATGGGACACTCATTCACAGTCCACCCGTGTAGGTGTCTTGCACTTCAATTGAGGGCGAGGATAAACTATTTTTTTTGTTCGATAATAAATAACAAAAAATATGCATAAAAAGATTATATTATATATTACAATATTTTTCGAGAACTACTCCATTAAATCCATATTAAGTATTTTATGCTATTTAACATATCTTACCGGCAGAGCATATTAAAGCCATGTTTGTCTTCCATGTTTTTTCTATTTTGAAGTAATTTTCATCAAACCTAACATTTAAAAACATATACTATTAATAAGATACCCTCCAAGGTTTCTAAATTATTTTTATACCTTGTATTTTAGGATATAAAAATCACACCATATGTTTTAGATTTGTTTCATATTTATACTTTCAGATTTAAAAATTATGCTCCATGAACAGTCAATACCACAAAATAGATATAAATACCCTTAATGAAAATTTGTTTAAAAAGATTAAGAAGAACGTAAATTTAAAATATGAATGTATAAATGTGATGTGGTATAAATTATAAGTATCATACAAAACAAATTACAAATTTACAATGGCTTATGAGTAATACGAGTTAACTTGTTTATAAAAAGAAATATAGGAATATTAATAAAAAAGGACACAGATTAGTGTGGGCATATATGAAATATTAAAATTTAATAGGGCAAAAAAATCATGAATTTTTAAGGGTCAAATTTTAATTTTTAAAAGTCAGTAGAGGCAACAAACCCCCACTCAGCCCTGTATGGCTCCGCCATGGATCATATGGTAATTTTTTTTCATCAATTTATAAAACAACATTAACAGACATAAGTGTTGTTGAGTACTATACATTGATAGGAAAAAAACTTACTTTTAATAGATTGTGGTCCCAAGTATTTTTCTGATTCATATAAGCCTGAACAAATACATTTTGGAATCCCATATCCTCAATATGGTTCAGTAGATTTGATGAGAGGATTTCTTATTCTCATTTGTGAGGATGGATTTCAGTAATTTTAAGTTCACATCCAATGGAACGGCATAAAGTTAATATAGCATGACTTATTTCCATCTGTTTTTTTTTATTGGTCTTGTAAGATTTCGGGGGAAAAAAATCAACCTTGTATAATTGTAAAGAGCTAAATTAGCATTGAAGTTAAAAGTGGTATTTGAAATTTCGGTTCCAACCCATCAGTTATAACTATAAATAGTGTAAAGTTTTCAACAATTATAATAAAAAATAAAAAAAATTATTACAATATAAAGCTCTTACATATTATAATTTTTAAACTTAAAATTTTAGTCACAACTAAAAGACCAAACAGAGGTATAATACAGAAGACGTTTGTGAAAAATCCCTCTTGCATCCCCCTTTTTGACATCATGGTATGATAAGAAATGGACGTACTTTATAGTTTATTCTCAAGAAGAAAAGTCCAGAGCAGAAGGTAAACATTTTACACATCAACTCAGCAATACTTTTGATTCCACTCTTAGTGACAAAGCAAAGATTTTGAATCAGGAGGCCCGAATTTTTTTTTATAAAGATTATTTTAATATATATCAAAAGAAGTGCATATGTTGATCATGTAATTTTTCAATTCTTTATTGTTTTTGAACGCAATTTATAATTAGACTAAGGATGTTATATTAAATAATAATAATAAAACAAATATCACAAGTATTTATATTAAAAACGTGCATTAAAATAATACATAAAGAATTTACAGACATGATATAGATATGTTTCGAGAGTACAAAGTACTCATATAATCAACTATCCTAACAATGCATGCATGAAAATTACAGAAGCATCGATAAGGAAAAGATCGGACCAAAAAGAGGATGCGTTTCGAGAATACTAGTTTTTCTGTAATATCAGTCATTCTGACACTATAGTTAATGAATCTAAAGGCTTTAATAGCAACATGTCATAAAAAAAAAATACAAGATGCAGAGGAGAGCGATTAATCAGGATACAAGATATACAAATGAACATGTTATAGGTAAAACCAAAAGTTTATATGTGGAAGTTCAAATTCAATGGTCGCTTTTTGCTTTCTTTCTTCCAATCAAGCTTGGACATTGCAGTGTTGGACTCTGAATGAATGACTTGCATTTTGTCAAGTAGCTCTTCAGCTGTTGAAACAGTAACAAAGATTTGTCTCTCCAACTCTATAATGAAGTTTCGTTCCATAGCGTAATCTAAAAACCTTAAAAGAGCATCATAATGTTAGACATGTATGTCCTAAGGAGTAAAAATGTAATATATTTTTGGAGACATTTTTATCAATAAATAATTTATTTGTTATTTATATACCAAAACTTATCATCTTTATATTTATATTTGTTGAATGTATAATAAGCAAATAAAAGTTTAAGACTATCGGTCTAAATCTTTAAGAATTGGGCATATGATTAATAGATTATACGGCAAACACAATTCTTAAGGCGATAGTCTAAATCATAAAATCCGCAATCGAGGGAATAAAGTTGGGCACTTTATTCATGCAAAGATTGTTATCTCATCTATATCCCTAACGGGAGATGGTTTGTCTTGCCATTGGAGGAGGACTCCACGAATAGAAACATTTGTGCATTGTCATAGGTGATGATGTAATGGATTGGGACATAAAGTGAATTGATTTGGATTAAAAATTCTGTCTCGTCAAATTGATTCAATTTAGACAATTATACGTATTGTATCTTAATCATGAGGTGAATAGTGGGCTTATTGTCTTGACTTGTGTTTTTTGATGTACCAAAGTGTAACATCCACATTTTAATAATGGTACATATACCGATACATTGGAGGCATGACTCTTGATAGCGTAGACATGTTATTCATAGATATGGAATCTATAGCTCCTCTTAAAGAGTAGTTGATATCTTCTTATATGTGTTATCTTGTAATTGAAAAACTAGAGCGCTCAACCATTTAGCTACTGTAACACCCGAGAATTTCTAATGCATTAAAAATGCATTAAGTTAAGGATTATATTAAGACAAAAAATACAGTTTAAGGAAAAATACTCTATAATAATATGAAAAGTTATACAGTATTAGAAAAATACAGTATGAGGAAGTACATTGATAAAGTTATGCAGTATAAAAATTACACTGTAAAAGTAATGCAGTGTAAGAATTGGATTGTTTAAGGTCATACAATACAAAAATAGGACTATTTAAGTTAAAGTAGTATAGGAATAATATTGTTTAGAGAATATAGATGAACAAGAATGCTATAACAATACAAAAAAGGTACTTACAGTATAAGAAAAATACTGTCAATATAAATTAGACTATACAAAGTAAGATAATATTGGCATTACATTATATGATGAATGTGAACAAGTATGGGAGGTTATGGAACCTCATGAACTGTATAGAAAAAAAATATTGATGGTAGAGGAAAAATACTGTCAGTATAAACTTGGACTGCGTAAAAAGTTTAATGAGCACTTAATGGATTTTGATTGGGCCACCATACCATGAAATATGGCCCAATCACATTTGGCCACCCAAAGTAATCTAATTGATTACGAAGGTGATGACTCATCACCTTTTTATAAAAAAAAGAAAAGAAAAGAAAAGAAAAAGAAAAAAAGAACAAATGAATCAATGTATTATATATAAGAGACCATTACTCTCCAACATGAAAAGAAAAAAAAAAGAAGAACGAGAAACGTGCAAAGGAAAGGAAAGAAAGGAAGGAAGAAAGAAAGAAAGAAAAAAAAAATAATTCAGTATTTTTCTTACTAAGTAGGTAAGATTGCTGTTTAAGGACGATGTTTTAAGAAAGTAAAGTGACTACTCAAAAAGGTAGGTCGTCACAGATACATAGGTGAAACCAAATGGTATACCATCTTTGGATGGTAAGTTTTTCGATGGTAAGATAATAGAACGTACGAGAAAAATAATCAGAAAGGTAAGACTGAACTTGTCCTTAAGTCGATTATGGATAATCCTATGAGAATACGATACATTATGATATAACATAGAGACTTAGCAATACGGTTTCGTAACTCTATATAGTTCGATAGTGCAGCTCTAAGCTTTTAGTGGGGTAGCGTTGGAGTTGATAATTATGAAATGTATATCTGCGATATTAGGTTTCATAATTATCGGGAGTTTGAATTATATAGGTCCATTTGGTCCCCGATGTTAGCTCATAAAAATTCTATAACGATACAGCGTGCTTTTTTAATAATTGGTGACTTATGTCAAATTATTAGATTGGCTAAAAATTCGATAGGATCAGGTAATTCATGTGCTGTTTATCAGTTAAATTAATTTTGTGAAAATTAATTCAAGGTAAACTTGTTAAATTATTAGGATCAGATAATTCATGTATGTTTATCGGTTTGATTAATCTTGGATATATTAATTCAAGATAAACTTGTTGAATTATCAAGAATATTTATTTTTTAGAAATTACCAAGATATGACTGTTTTAATCAGATAATTTCTTTATTGGGTTATTTGAATTAAAACTAAGGCTTTATCTCTAGAATCTCAGGTGGAAAATAAAATATTCGCAGGGATCATTTATCATAAGTTCAACAAGTCGATCTTTAAATTTGGCCTACCGATGGAGCAAATTCGGCAGGTCAATCTGCTAGTTTGGCCTGCCGATCAAACGATAAATAGATCATGCATTTTTACGTAGATTTTATCAAATATTGATCCTAATTTAATTTTGATTCGAATTTTTGAGGCCTTATTTGACAAGAACTGACTATTGGGCCCAATCTCTATAAAGGGGAGCAAATCTCATAGTTAATTAGATTAGTTGAGAAATATAGAGTAAGACTTTGCTTTTGAGACTTTGCCAATGAGACTCTGAAACTCCCCGGAGAGCTGTTGTTCACAAATCACGAACTATAACTTTGAGTTTTTCTCAGTTGATTAGAAGGAAAGCCACATGTGAAAGAGTTGTACGAGTGTGCCCACACACACAGAGGTCGTGGATAAATAATAACAAAGAAGACTAATTGGTTGAAACTCTTCTAGAACATTACTTCTCTTCACGAATCGCGGAGCTTTTCAGCAAATAAGGTTAGTAAGATGTGATTAATTTATGCATATAGCATGTTAAACTTGTGTTTTGAAAAATACTTTAGTCTAAAAATTTTTAAAATTCTGCTGGGTACTATTTTTCCAACACATAAAAACTATTTACGTTCAAAAGACCTACGGGTTTAGAGTAAATGCCTAACAGACTCCTACTGGCGATTACAAATAATTTTTCAAGAGTGCCTAAACCACTAGGTAATGTAATAAAAATGTCAAAGTTATAGATCATGTTTTCAAGACGCTTAAGGATGTCCAAACTCTCTCTTTCTTACCTATAGTTTTTCCACAGAGATTCCACTCAGCTAGGAGATGAGGGATAATCTTTACGACATGGCTACCCTTAGAATATGCTGTTGTTGCTACCTTCCCTATTGAACCTAAGTTATCTCCCCTATAAATCAGATTAATCTTCTTACATGCTAAGACTTGTTCTAAATGTTCAGCAACTTCTAAGTAGACTCTACATTTACCAAGACTGGAACCGCAGAAGACACAGATAGTTTCGATTTTCTTAGATGAATGGGAGGAAGACATGTTTGGTTTCTAAAACTGACTGACTCTTTTTTTTTTTTACTTTTTGTTTTGTTTGTTTGTTTTTGTCTTAAATCCGTTCTATCTAAACTCTGAGTCTCGAATGAGATTTTAAAGAAAATGGAAATGCAAAAAGACTAAGGAATTATAACAAATAAGGGATGACTAGTTAAAAAAAAAAGTCGGAAAAGTTAGAAAATAAGATATGCACTTAGAAAAAGTCGAATCAAATTAGTTTAGATTTAAAAAACATGCAATCAGACCGAATTTTAACAAACGAGACTCTAATTGTATAACTTTTGACAATTTACAAACAAACAAACAAAACCTAACACCTTTAATTATATCCTTTTTTGACAAAATAAACATGAATATAGAAAAGTCAATAAAAGATACATGACATACTATAAACATTTTAACAAAAACAACACAAATCTAGAAAAGTAAGTAAAATGCATATAACATACTGTAAAACTTTTGACAAAAACAAGACGAATCTAGAAAAATCATTTGAGATATAAAAAATTCAATCTAACAACAAGAACAAACACATAATGCATCTGATAAGGTAACATTTTTTAAATAAAATGAACACAAATATTTAATAAATACTGTAACGATAAAATAAAAACAATTTATTATTTACACATACTGTGAATCTAAAACAAGCAAACACTTAAAGAACAAAATACTTTTTTTTTTTTTTTTTTTTTTTTTTTTTACAGAAAACACTAAAACGACCTTTATGGATTAAAAATTTACTCACTATCTAATTTTCTTATAACCTAACAAACAGGGTCTTTAAATGTTAGATTCATGAGGCGTTGTCTTTCTACATGAAATTTGGGCCAAAGATTAGAAATTGCACCTTGAACATATCCACTTAGATGGTTATGAAGAGAAGCATGTCATCCAAGTTCTCTTTAGAAAGGTTATCTTTGTAGAAATAGATTTTGTCATCCCTATTTAATGACACAAATCTAGCTGAACAACACTTACTATCGCATTTGTTACATACAGACTCAATAACATGAGCTCTTCTTCTCATCGCACTATGACTGGTGCCCATACCTAGAAGGTAGGCCCTCTGATTGACGTCACTCGGACGAATTTTTCTTTTGATCGGCATCCTCTCATCACCAAAGATTTCAAAACGCATGAGAATCCACAATCGAGTGAATTTAAACTTGTATTTGTGCCTGAGAATCTTCTGGGAAAGTGATGAGAAATTTTTGCTTAGGTTATGATACTTTGGATTATGGAAAACAAATAAAATGAAACAAGAAAAAAAGAATATATGAAAAATTAAGAATAAGTTTCGAATTTTAAAGAGAGAAGGAGAGATTCTTAGACAAAAGGGAGAATTTTAAAGAGAGAGGGAGCTCAGCAAATTTGAGCTTTGATCTATAGTGATAAGTTTTATAGGCAATATAGAACATTGTGCTGTGCATTATGATGGACAATGAATTGGGATGAAATTAGACAAGCCTAATTATGATAAAGATTAATGGGCTCTTTTTGTGTTGTTGTTGTTGTTGTTAAAGAACATACATTAAAAAAGTTCTGTTACAAAAAAAAAAAAACAAAAAGTTTAGAGGGGCCTCTCTTCGCTTCTATCCACCCTCTTTCCTACAAGATCTCAACAAGTGGGATGCACTCCTTAATGCCACTTGTCCATTGTCATATGACCTATGGACAACTTCTTAAGGAAGGCCAAAATACTCGACTGTGAGACGAGACGAACTAGGATAAACACAAGTCAACTATAAGGACCAGTAAGAATAAAGGCCATTCATTAATTTTGGTTTTTTTGCACCAGACCTCCGTAAACTTTACGTGATTGGCAATTCAGTGCCCAGACTAAAAACCTTGGCAATTAATTCCCTGAACTCTATAATTCGTTGCAAATCAGTTATAACACCGTTACTAAATTGGACAAATGAATAAGCGTCACTCTCGTGCTTAACTAATCTGGGACTAAATAATATTTAACAAATAACAATACTATATTTTGGGAAAAAAAACGTTGAAAACAAAAAAAAATAAAAAGAATAAAAAATGTTAATTCAACGGGTAATTAATCAAATGAAGCAAAAAAAAAAAAAAAAAAAAACATGTTTCAATAATAAAGAATAAAAAATCTGAACCATAACATGAATAAAAGCTTATACACGTGATGTCAACTTGTAATTGAAATTGATCAAATGAAGCAAAAACAACAACAAAACACACCACATGAGAGAATTGATATTTAAAAAATTATGATTTATAAAAAAAAAATAGAAAGAGAGGGGTTTTTATTGTAGAAAATTGTTCAAAATGGTCAGGTTTTCAAAAATGACAATTTAGTTTATTTTTAATGATCATTATTGTTTTGAACAATTTTGTTTATTGTGCTTTAACAAACGTCTGCTTTTGTAGACTTATAGGTTCAAAATCACTTATATGGTGTTTGACTAGTGGTGGGAACTATTGGTAGGAACCGTTTTTACTGTAGCATATAAAAGTTTTATACTGTTTATAATTAAATTTGTGGTGTAAACTATCTTTAGCCAAACAACCTTTTCAAACGTTTTAAACATGCAAATCAAACATCACAAACGAGAGGAAAAAAAAAACTGTTTGGAATTCTCTAGAATTCAAGTGATGTCGCATTTTTCATCACGACGTGGGGCCGAAAAAAATGGGACCATCGACGTCCATGTTCTTTTTCTTTACAATGGTTTAGGTGTCTTTTTCTTCTTCTTTTTCCACCTTTATTATTATTACCATTACCATCATCATCATTATAATTATTATTATTATTACTATTATTGGGATTGGTTCTTTGTTTCTTAATGTCTGCATAAAAAATATTTAGAGTGTTTGGTTTATGTATTTTTTAGATTCAATAAATTTAAATTTAGATTTAAATATCAATAATTATTTAGATACATATTTATTTCTCTTAAAATCTGAATCAAATGAGTGTAAAAAATTTAAGTTTTCAGAGTTTTGACCTCCTCCTAAACTCTTGATACTCGGATATTTTTTCTACAGTAAAAGATAAAATTCTCTTTCTTATATTTAATGTAAAAAAACACATAACTTCTTCATTTAGTATCCAAATGAGATGATTCTTTTTTTATTGTATCTATAGTAAAGAGAGGAATAAATTAAGATCCATATTACATCTTTTTTAGTATCATTAGCATTAAGATTTTCTTAGATTTATTAATAAATCAAAAAAAAAATTTTTACTACATCTTCAAACACAAATACTAATTTTATTTCATACTTAGATTAAAACTTAAATGTACATCTAAATATCAATTTAAATAACAATTTAAATCATTAATTTAAATTTTAATTGAAAACACATGACTCAAATCTTAATAACTAATTCAAATTTATTTATCAAAGAACCCTTAAAAGACAACTTAAATCTAAAAAGACAAAATTTTCCCTCGCTTTTTGATGTGTGATGTGACGAAAAACGGACGTACAAACTCCAAAGCAGAAGGCTTGCACAGTTTACGCGGTTGTTGTACAGTCAATTGGATTCCAATTAGCCATAGTCCAAAGAGAGTTTTGAGTAGGTGGGCTCCACTCTCCAACGTGGCAACCTGAAAGCCACGTGACCACTTCTGTGTGACCAGTAAACAACTTCTCGCGGAAGGGGAAGAAAAAAAAGGTTTTAGCATTTTTACCCCTGATTTTTTAAATTTTGTTAAATAAGGCCTAAACTTTTCATTTTTAGGCTCCACTCCATCCACTAGTTTTTGTAGTTGTAATGCCCCCATTTTTATCTTCTTTTTTTTTTTTTTTTTTTTTTTTTTTTTTTTTTTT
>CAMOHE010044089.1:10393-95147 GCA_946598075.1 Artocarpus hirsutus
TTTTTTTTTTTTTTTTTTTTTTTTTTTTTTTTTTTTTTTTTTTTTTTTTTTTTTTTTTTTTTTTTTTTTTTTTTTTTTTTTTTTTTTTTTTTTTTTTTTTTTTTTTTTTTTTTTTTTTTTTTTTTTTTTTTTTTTTTTTTTTTTTTGTGCGCAGTATTTAAAGGTTATTAGGAGAAGTGAGTGAATTTTTAGTCCTAGGTGAGATAGTCGCTCGCTTTTATGTTTGATAATTTAATTGTCTGGTAAAATAAAATGCATTGCAACAATGTTACAAGTTGGTGAGGTAATGTTTCAAAATTAAAAATTCGAGTGTAATTCAAAAAAAAAAAAAAAACTATAGAAAAGGTATTAAAAATTCAAAGAGAACAAATGTTTGGTGATAATGGTTGTCCTACACACCATAATAAAAAAAAATTATGGATCTCACTTAATACCAAATTTTAGCGATTAAGAAGAAAAATCTCTCTCCAAAAAGGTGTTATTCTTGGCATATGTTATTCTGATGGCAAATTTGACATCAAGTATAACATAGTTCAAATTTTGACATTTCATAGCTATTGGTTGCAATATTTTTTTAACCATTTAATCATCATAATATCAAGATTTTTAAATTACTTTATTATAAAAAAATTATTTTTTATAACTCTTAAAACTTAATAATTACAATAAAAAATAAATATGATATTTCCATATCCTTGTATATTGAAGCAAAAATGAAAATATTGCATTTTTATTTTCTTATACCAAATATAATATTGACATTAACATTTTTTATGGATGAATCACAGCTAATAATAGATGACTTTTATATATTGGTTTCATATTATCAATGTTTTCTCTCATATAATTTGAATTTTAAACCAACTTTGGTTCAAACTTTTAGTTTGAACTGCTTTGCCCAAAGCCCCTTTATTTTTTAAAAATTCAACATACACGTTTAAATATGATATAACTTAGTAATTTGAGTGATAGTATGACACGATTTTTTTTTTTTAAGTTTGGCATAAATTAACACATTTTTTAGAGGACTAATTACAAATACTCCCCCTCAATTGTAGCCCTATAACATTGTGTCTCACAAACTTTAAAATGCAGCATGTGTTTCTTAAACTATGAAATATTAACAAAAAAAACTCTTTTTATTAAAATTTTTGATCAAAATTGATACATAATTAATATTTGGTATCAAATATAGGAGTATCTTGATAACTTTACCATATTTAAAATTAACTTGAATTTAAAAAGTCGATATAAGAAAAATTTTAATTATAAAAAATACAAACTAAAAAACTTTAAAAAAATTTAAAATAAATACTTTTTTTTTCACTTTCAAGTGACTGCATTGGGACAAACTATTACTCTAATGGTTTACTAAACTATTTATAGGGTGTTTGGTAGAGTAGTTAGAATTGTTTTTATTATAGTATACGAGAGCTTTATACTGTAACAATTTTTTGTTACTGTAGCATATAAGAATTTTACATTGTTTGTAACTAAAAAAATAGTTTAAATTACTTTTGTCAAATATCCTTTTAACTATTTTTATTATTAATTTATGTGATATTGTGTCATTTATAATCAAAATTATAATTCAAACAGTTTTTTTATCGATATTTCTTGGGTCAGAAAAATAAATGATACGTTTTTAACTTTCAAGGTATCGTGTCAAAAGAGCTATTAGTTGTATGGGAATTTTTGTAATTAATGAGCTATTAGTTGTGTGGGAATTTTTGTAATTAATCTTCTTTCAGGAGTTTTGCGTTAAGTCAACATATAGAAGTGTGTTGCTGCTTGGAGACGACTCACGATCAACGCAAGTCGTCCAAAAGATGGGACTGATGATCTGAGCAAACTCTGCGAGAGTTCTCTCTCTTCTTGCGCTTGCTGAAAAACCTTAGACAGAGAGAGAGACACACACCAAAACCCCGAATTCAACCTCTCTCACTTGTTTTACTCCATTTCTGCTTCAATTTCTAGCTCCATCATCACGAATCTCTAACACCCAACAAACCCATTTCGTTTTTTTCCATCTCCTGTTCTTCTCTTCAAATCACCAAACCCAAAAATAAAAAAAATAAAAATAAAAAGAGAAGGAAAAGTTGATAGAAATAAAAAAAAAAAGAAAGATGAGCATAACACTGCCAGAAATACTGCCTTATGGGTTTCGACTTGAACTCGAAGAGGACGTGGCCTTAAATCACTATTTGAGGCTTAAGATCATCGGGAAAGACTCCGACGTCGATCCCATCATTCCCGAGGTCGATGTCTACTCGTACGACCCCTGGGTTTTGGCTTGTACGTTTTTTGCCTTGGAATCTTTTTTTCTGGGTTTTTGTTTTTTCATTATTCATTTTCTGGGTTTGTTTTGACTTCAGCTAAATCGAAGGCGTGGTGGTTCTTCAGTCGCCGTCATTACAAGAACCCGAACAGTAAACGCTGCATTAGGACGGTCAAATCGGGATTCTATAAGATCACAGGCAGAGAACGGGAAATCAAGGATCCAGTTACAAAAGCTTGCATTGGAAAGAAGAGATACGTGGTGTTTCTTCCCTTTGGTCACACTCGTGGCCAAAAGACTGACTGGGTCGTCCACGAATACTCTCTTCATCCTCAGAATGACCTTCCTCACCAGGTTTATAGCTTTTCCTTTAACTGCCATTGCCATTGCTATGGCTACCGCTGATTTTGCGTTGTTTTTTTTTTAATCTTTGTTTTTGGTTTTTTCCTCCCTTTCATCACACCGGCAAATCGCTTATAAATAGCTTCTTACATGGATTTTGTAATTCAATATTCATTTTATTGTAACACCCGAGTTGTTGGTGTTGTTGTTGTTAATTTTCCCTAAATATGCAGTCCATAATAAACATATGCTCATTTGTTTCATAGATTCAACCACAATTTAAACATTTTTGCTACAAGTTTTCTCTCATAAAAATTTGAATTTCCTTAACTGCTATTAATATTGCTGATTATAAGCAGGTTAATTATTGTATCGTATTAGGATAAGTATGTAGTTTTTTTGTTTCTTTGTTTTATTTTTTTTGTTCGTCTATAAATAGTGTCTTACATGGATTTTGCAATTCAATATTCATTTAGTGCAACTTATGAGGGTTTGGTTTTTTCTGTTTTTTGTTGTTTTTGTTTTTGTTTTTTTTGGCAGTCCATTAGCTTCAAAGTTAATTAATAAATTTAGGTGTAGTCGTTCATTACCAAATTCGCAATACAATTTGTACAATTCCAGACTTTTTTCTTCTCTTTCCGACATCACAAAGTATATGCACAATAATCCATATTCATTACTCGTCCTTGGAAGAAAATGCACAACATGTAAGCTATTGATTTCTTTTTCTTTTTCATGAGCTGAATAACATAGTTAGCTACTGCTAGCAATTGGAAGATGGATATTGCAACTTCTTCTGAACTTATACCTTATATTTTTGTTTAAATTATGCAGAGGGACTATGTTATTTGCCACTTGGAGTACAGAAGTGATAAGAAGGCTAGTACTTCAGTCTGTGATGCCGAAAATCCAGTGGAGAACAAAAGTGATGAGGAAGCTGCTACTCAGGGCTATGATGATGGTGAACCAAGCAGTGGCATCATATCTGTATCTGACATCAAAAATTCAGTAGCATCTGCTGCAATTTTTGAAGTAAGAACTAGCATGTGATCTTTTCTACGTTTTCAGTATCATGTTAATCCTGTAAATCATGAGAACTTTATGTAAATTATGCAAACATCTACTTGATTATGTTATGCAATTCCAGGATGGTCAATTCGAAGGCAATGCAGATTTGTTCTCGCAACCAATTTTCTCACCTGATAGCAACCTCACAATGGAGAACATTTATGGCTTCAATGGTGGGCTAGGTGTTAACTATGAGCACCATCTTGTACCAGAGAATGCTGTTCCTGGTCCTCCAGGCCGTGACGAGGGTGAACCAAGCAGCAACATCCCATCTGATATTGGAAATCCAGTAGCTCATGCTACAATTTCAGAAGTAAGAATGAGCATATCATCTTTATTCCATTTTCAGTTTCAAGTTATACTTATGAATCATGAGAAGTTTTTGCAAATTGTGCAAACATACACTTGATTATGGTAGTCATTTCTAGGAACAAGGTCATGCGGAAGGGAATGCAGATTCGCTCTCGGAACCAATTTTTTCATTATCTGATTGGGGCCTCACTTTGGAGGATATTGATGGCTTCAACTATGGGCACAATATCAACTATGAGCACCATGCAGAACCAAAGAATGCCCTTCCTAGTCCTCCAGGCTGTGACGAGGGTGAATCAAGCGGCAACATCCCATCTGACACTGGAAATCCAGTAGCTCATGCTGCAATTTCAGAAGTAAGAATGAGCGTATCATCTTTTTTGCATTTTCAGTTATAAGTTATACCTGTAAATCATGAGAAGTTTTCACAAATTGTGCAAACATCTACTTGATTATGTTACTCATTTTCAGGAACAAGGTCATGAAGATTGGCTCTCGGAACCGAATTTTTCATTTGATTGTTGCCTCACTTTGGAGGATATTGATGGCTTCAACTATGGGCAAAATATCAACTATGAGCACCATGCAGAACCAAAGAATGCCCTTCCTAGTCCTCCAGGCTGTGACGAGGGTGAACCAAGCGGCAACATCCCATCTGACACTGGAAATCCAGTGGCTCATGCTGCAATTTCAGAAGTAAGAATGAGCATATCATCTTTTTTGCATTTTCAGTTATAAGTTATACCTGTAAATCATGAGAAGTTTTCACAAATTGTGCAAACATCTACTTAATTATGTTATGCATTTCCAGGAGCAAGGCCATGCAGATTCACTCACGGAACTAATTTTTTCATCTGATTGGTGCCTCCCTATAGTGGATATTGATGGCTTTGACGATGGGCAATATATTAGGAGACATGAACCAGAAGAGTCTCCCGTGGAGTTTTTGGACGGGCTTCCACTTGCTCAGTATAAAACCTACTATGAGGAAACAACAATCAATCGTTTCAATGACTCTGTCAAGCCGAGGTCATTGAAAAGGCCGTTAGACGTTCCAGCTAGTGATGACATGAACGTTGAAGGAGTCGATGGACGGGTTAAAAGATCCCATTCATTAGCTCTTGGAGAATGACTCCAATTGCTAATGAACCAGTACAGGAGAATATCAGGATACATGTAATATGCGAGTGAGATATGCCTCTCACTCACATTATTACAAGGGTTACGATATTCTCCTGCAGTTTTTATATATATATATATATATATATATATATTCCTTGCCATATCAACCTTCATAGAAGTTGGAAACTCTACTTCTTTCTAAAACATTCCAAATCCTATTCCTCAATGCATACTATCCTTGTCCACAAAAACCAACAAGTAAACAAACCTGTAGTGTTTGAATCTATACGTCGTATAGCCAGCACTATCAAAAACCTACCGCCAAGAAAACCTTCAAGATTCTGTCCAAAAATTGTCTACACGATCATCACCACAAGAAATTTCTCCAATTAGGCCTATCCAAAGTAGCAAGGTAAACATTGCTCGTGGACCAAGGCACCACCACATCCCTTTTCTCATGCAAAGAAACCACAACCAAATCAATCTCCAATCAAACGTAATGCCAACCTCTTGATCTGGTAACACGGGCTGCGAAAATCATCCCTTAAAGCTCAGTATCAAGATTTACGAGTCGTTTAATACCCACTTAAGCACTGAAAGCTTTGTAATGAAGCTTGTCCAATTCTCGACGTCCCTTTGTATCTACCCCTAATTAGCTTAGCCCAAGATGGCAAACGAGGATGCCAAAATGAGGGCTCTGATAAGTGTTTTAGGTGCAAAATTTTCTTGCAGACTGAAATACCCTGGTATCACGAGCTTGTACTGGCTAGTAAACTTGTAGCCAACTTCGGAACTACGATCATCCAGACCAACTGCCTTTCCATCAAACAATACTGGATTCTTCGAAGTCCATATTGCCTCAAACTGCTATAACAGCAGTTGTCTCATGACATGGCACTTTGAGTACTGAGGTGCTAGTATCCTTGTTAATAAAATCCTTTCATGTGTATTAGCAGCTAGGATTGTCCTGAAAAAGAAAGAATGTTTTGTAAATAAAGAAGGCACCGATGCAACAAAGCCAAATCGAGGCCCGTTTGCCAAGACTTTGGTACTTCCTATGAGGAAGATGGCGTCGTCAGGTTTTCCTTGCCCTAGAAACTGAAGGCAGGGAAGAGCTCCAATGATGTTTAAGTACCAGCTGTTCTCAGACATCTGGAAAAAACTCGCACCAAATAGGGGTACATCCTTCCAGTAGGAGAGAGGTAAACTTTCATGTAGACGGATAGATGGATAAACTTTTGATAAAAAGAATTTAAAAAAAAAAAATCATGCGTACTTGTGTTATAACTTTATATCAGATATTTTGTTCCTTGTTGGAAAGAAAGAAATATATATATATATATATATATATATATATATGTATGTACATATATTGACACATACACATGGATATTTTTCTTCCATGCACTTTACTATTTTTTCTTCATATTACCTGAAAGGAAACCCCTGCCACAAAGTCCCAGAACGGTAGAAAAATGGTTCAAAGCAGGAATGTGAAGTACTATTCAAAACCGGCAAGCTGCGAGACACCCACGGAAACATCCTCTCTCTTGAGATGGAGTTCAAGTTCACCGTCCGTTGGAATACTGCTTCGTTGGAGAACTCATTGACAGAGTTTTGTTAGCTGTTTTTCCTCGGTAACTGGTGTTTGTTGTGTGGAAGCTGGTGCTAGAACTCAGAACAAAATGGAGTTCTTTTGTTGCGTTATGTAACTTGTATGTTTGGTATGTTCGTTGAATTTTCGTGGTGTGGCTCACCACCCTCCACAGCAGTATGTTGCAGTGGTGAAATCACTTTGTCTATATGTATGTATGTATGTATGTAGCACTCCAATATTATCATGACATTTGAGTCTTGGTATGTACAATCGGAATCGGATTGTATGTGTGAGACAGCATTTTGTTTCAGCCTTGACCATATTCTTCATGGAAAAAGAAGGGAGAGGCTTGTGAAATTCTCAACAACAAATGACTTGTTGCTTGTTGGATACTTGTTACATGGCGATAAATAAATATTTGACACGTTTAACTTCCTTATCAATATGAAGAATATTTGTAAATACCATACAGTCCCATTTTCTCACAAGAGGCGGGTTCCATTTGTGGGAACCCTAAAAGTTAGGCACACTCTTGTGAGAGAGGGGTTGTATATACAAGTTTCCTGTATTGATTTTACTCGTCTGTTTTTTTAAGAATTTTGCGTTGGTTTGTTGGATTTCACAGATTGATTTGGTTTTTTGTTTTTTTGAATAATATTTGCTAATTTTAGAATGTTGCTCTTTTGGTATGTTTAAATTATGAGTATTGTGACTATTTAATTTCTAAATTTTTAATTTTGATAGATTACTCGATGAAGGTTTTTTTTTTTTTATCGTTTTATCATTGACACTAAAATTAATAAATGATTTTTAAAACTTAATATAAATAATCACATCATTGTCTTATAATAACTGAAAATCTCATATAAATAGTTATAGTAAGTGAAAAGTATTATGGTTTTGGCGATAGTGAAGTGAATATTTGTATGTAATTTAACTATTTCAAAAAACGATTAAAGTCATCACAAGATGGGAGCATGATTATCTCTGTTATTGTCAATTTTATAGTGAAGGATTAAAGTTTTCAAAAAAATGAAAGTTCATGAAGTATTACGTCCAAATTAATTTTAGGCATCAGAAAGCTACTATACAAATAATTTAAGGCTAACAGTGCTAATAACCTTCAAATAATGAGCAAAAATCTCAAGCGCATACTCTGGAATTTCTCGTAAAAAAAACAAAACACATAAGAACAAACACGCAAAGAAATTTCTCCAAAAAGAAAAAAAAGCACATAAAATTACCCAAAAGAAAAGAAAAACACATAAAATTAATGTTGCCATTTTGTAATCAAATTCGGAAAGCAAGTGGACACTAGCGATAAAAATTGTTGCTCTTTGTTCTTTTCTCTTTTTTTTTATTCTTTTAAAGTTTTATGCGGTAAAATGATTAATTTAGAGCTTTATTTAAAATACTAGAAAAATATTTTTGTTTTAAAAAGTGACTTTGAAATACTCGTAGAACATTTTTCTTACAAAATTGCGTAGTTTGTATTTAATATCATCTAAATATTATACTACCGATCTATTAATTTAGTAAAAATACAAGGTTCTTGAATATAATGCCTTCAGCAGGAAAAAAAAAAAAGAAAAAAGAAAAATGCCTCCCAATGGCCAATGATAAGACAACATCAAATGAGATGACGTGAATTAAGGCGAAGTTTGGGCCTAAACATTACAAAACCATATTTCAGCCTAACCAGGCATGCCCTCACAAGCTGTGGCCGTCGCATGGATCCCAACTTGTGGGGCCCGGTCCCCTCATGTGGGACCCCTGTCCTATTAGGTTGAATAAAAGAGCTTAAAATATTACAGTGTGTTTCGCAATAGTTTTCATCGTACGGTTTTTCTTACAAATTCAGTTATAAATTCTGTAAAGTTTTTTTATACTATAATAACAATAAAAAAATTGCTATAATATAAAACAGCTTTTACATATTACAATAAAAGTGATTTCCACTGTTGATTCCCACTGACTTTATAAACATTAGTTTAGTAGTTGTTATGTTAAGAAACGAGGGAAGCACAGATAAGCGGGAAGCAAAACACAGGAATTAAGACGGAAGCAGGCCAAAAGATGAACAAACACATTCAGTAAACAGTATACAGATTGGATTGGAAAAAAAAAAAGAGATGGTGGTGGAGGGGTCAGTGCATTATTGGGAATTCTAGAAAGTTCCGAAGAGTGCTGAATCTTTTTCCAAGTAAAAACAAGAGGAAAAAAAGCTTAAGAATTCTCTAGAATTCAAGTCAAATCCCTCTCTTTTTTTTTTTCATCACGAAAAGGGCGAACAGATGGGACCATTATCATCCATAGTCTCTTTCTTTACGATGGTTCAGTTGTCTGGTTTTCCTTTCCTTTCCTTTTTTTGGTGGTGGACATGGTTAATAATGCACAAAACTGATTTAAGACAGCTAAAACCTAAAAAGACCACTTTTTTTCTCTATTTTTTTTTCATGTACTTTATTCTCCAATAACGAAAGTCCAAACTCCAAAGCAGAGGGTGCTCTTATAAAAAATAAAAAATAAAAAAGCAATTTTATATGAATTATAACCCGTTGTTAATAAAATAATGAGACGTGCTTATAATTTTGTGACAAAGGAGACGAAGGAATATTTAAAAAAAAAAAAAGAGGCCTAGGAAGAAAATTTGGAAGGTGGTGGGAATCAGTGATAAGAACCACTTTTACTGTAGCATGTGAGAGATTTACACTGTAGTAATTTTTTTTATTGTTATTGTAGCATGTGAGAGCTTTATATTGTTCATAACTGATTTTGTGGTGGGACTCTGCCAAACACCCGGTAAATAATTCTGCAGTCATCCAAACAGAGTTTGAGCAGGTGGGCTCCACTAATCCAACGTGGCAACTGAGGCCATGTGACGACTTCTGCGTGAACCTAGACAACTTCCCGCGGAAGAGGAAGAAAAAAAATGTTTTTATCACCCTTGCCCCTGAATTTTTTGAATTTTGATAAATAAGTTGTAAACTTTTTCATTTTGATACTTCAGTCCATCAACTTTTTTAGTAGTTAAAATGTCCTCCATTTTTACCCTCTATCTTTTTTTTTTTTTTTTTGGGTGTATGTGGGGGTTGATTTGAAAAACAGGTCTCCACACGAGCAAGAGAGAAGAGCAAAAATGAATTTGGGTATGAGGTGAGGGGGTCGCTGGGTTTTATGTTTGTTAATTTATAAGGGGTTTGACAAGTGTAATTAGAACTAAATTTGTGGTTGTCAAATAGTGTAAAAACTCTTACATGTTCAATAAAAAATAAAAAGTTGTTAGAGTGTAAAATTCTCACATGTTACAGTGTTTTGAACTATAAAGTTGGTTCTAATCACACTTGTTAAACTCCCTATTAATTGTTGTTAGTAAAATAAGATACATCGTGAGGATTTTACAAGTTAACAAAATAACGTGTTAAATTTTTTTTTATTTTTAAATGGGTATAATTTTAAGAAAATAGGAGTAGTAAAAGTGATAAAGATTCAAAGACAACAAATGCATAGTGACATTGGTGATGTTGAACACATAACACTAGAAGAGGGGTCTCATCCGAGAAATTAAAAATTTTGGGGCACTACTAATACTAAAAGTACCTCTAATGCAACACTAAATTAATGTATCAATGTCAAATTTTAATATATGAGTAGTAAATTAATCACTTTACAATGCAATGCTATTCTTATGTTAAATTTGACACTTACCATTTTGACGACTAATTTGATATGTATAACATCTACTGAATTTTGATATTTTATAACTATTAGCTGCTTTATTTTTTCATCATTTAATCATTACACTATTGTATCTTAAAATTATTTTACAATCAAAAGTTTACTTTCATATTTTTTTAAAAAATAATTATAAAAAAATAAATTTAAAATTTAAAATAATATTATGCCTTCAAACAAAAATAAATATATCGTATCAAATATGTTATTAACATACATTAGCAAGCCGCTCGCTTCATAATAATAAAAAAAGGCAATTTTTTTAAAAGAAAAAAAGGTAAATTTTATTTGTATATCTTATATTTGTTGACTGACTTTTTTTTTAATTAATGTACAGATTTTACTGTGTCTACGGCTACTTGGAAGTGGACTTGCAATCAATGCAAGTCAACCAAATACATTCGAGGAATACTCACTTCATCATTGGCTCATTCACTTTTCACTTCACTCCACTCTGCGAGAGCTCTCTCTCTTCTTGTGTTTTCGAAGAAAAACATCCACACAGAGGGAGACAGCAAAACCCCAGCTGCAAACTCTTGCTTTTTGTTTTGTTTTGTTTTTTTGTTTTTTTTAACTCCATTTCTACTTCAATTTCTCTTTCCTTCGTCATCATGAATCTCTAACACCCAATAAGCCCATTTCGTTTCTTTCCCATTTCCATTTCTTGCAAATCACGGATCCCAAAAATCCAAAAAAAAAAGGGAAAATTGGCAGAAGAAAAAAAAAAGAAGATGAATATATCACTGCCAGAAAATTAGCCTGTCGATTTCGATTCCTCCTCAAAGAAGAGGAGGCCTTAAATCACTAATTGAGGCTTAAGATGATCGGAAAAGGCCCCGAGGTCGATTACGTTATCCCCGAGGCCGATTTCTGCACGTGAGATCCCTGGGATTTGCCTTGTACGTATATTGCCTAACAATCTTTCCTCATTTTTGGATTTGCCTAACAAGGAAGAGCTGCAATCATGGTCTCAGACGTCTGAAAGAAACTCACATCAAATAGGGCTACATCCTTGAAGTAGGAGAAAAGTAAACTTTCGTGTGGACGGATAGATGGATAAACTTCTGATAAAAAGAACCCAAAAAGAAAAAAAAAAAAATTCATGCGTATGTACATTACAACTTTATATCAGATATTTTGTTCCTTGCGGGAATGAAAAATTATATATTATGAAGCTTTAAGCGAAAGCATACATACATACGAATATCTTTGATCCGTACACTTTAATATTTTTCCTACGTATTATTGCTTGTTTGCAGGTTAGAGAAGCTGTGAAACACGCTACTGCTGTTGATCTGCCCCAAAGTCTCAAAGCGGTAGAAAAATGGGTCGAAGCAGTAATGTGAAGAAGTATTCATAACCGGCCAGCTGCGAGACATCTGCGGAAACGTCCTTTCTCTTGAGATGGTATTCAAGTTGACCGTCTGCTGGGATACTGCTTCAGTGGAGTACTCGTGGGCACGGTTTTGTTAGCTGTTTTTTCCTTCAAGAACTGGTGTTTGTTGTGTGGAAGCTGGTGCTATAACTCAGCAGAAAAAATAGGAATTCTTTTGTTGCTTTCTGTAGCTTACATGTATTTTCTGTTTTTATTTTTATTTTTATTTTTAAATTTTCGTGGTGTACAGAGATACGCCTGACATCTCTCGCCGCCATATCGTAGCGTTAAATCCCACGGCAATATGATGCAGACTTGCAGTGATAAAATCGCTTTGGTTGCATGCATGTATCTATGCACTCTAGTTATTTATTTCTTTATTTTATTTGTTTTTGGGGTGGTTTTGTTATTTTTAGCAGATTGGTCCTTTGGATATGCATAAAATAGAGTTATTGGAACGGATGGTCCTTAAATTGTAAGTACTGAGACAAAAAATGCCCTGTCTGGGTTTGTCCTCCCCTTTATTTTCAACATTTTGAATCAAAATATGATTTTACTCCAAAAAAAAAAAAAAAAAAAAAAGGGGCCCCATTTCTCATTTGAAACTT
Organism: Artocarpus hirsutus; assembly: GCA_946598075.1. NCBI lineage: Eukaryota > Viridiplantae > Streptophyta > Magnoliopsida > Rosales > Moraceae > Artocarpus > Artocarpus hirsutus. The sequence goes on from CAMOHE010044089.1 coordinate 22,831, forward strand.
AGCCCGTTTTCAATAAATATATAGGCACAGTTTTAGATTTTTTTTCTCTTCTTTTCAAATCATGCCTTAATTACGTGTTCAATGGATCAAACTATAATTTTAAACTTTTCATTTCAAACCATAAGTTTTCAAACTATTACATTTAGAACACATGAGCCAAATGGATTTTTAATCTCTGAACTTTTAATTTTGGTAGATTACTCTTTGACTTTTTTTTTTGGCAGTTTCTTAACACTAAAATTGATGAATTATTTTTATAATTTAATGTAAATAATCACATCTTTTTGGATAATAAGTAAGGTTCAATGTAAATAGTTACAAAAAGTGCAGAGTATTATAATTTTAATGGAACATTTTGCATATAATTTAAGTATATTTTTTAAAATTTTTAAGTTATCATAGAATGGAAACATAATTATCTGTATTAAATCTTGAAAAAGAAAGAGTGAAAATCCGAAGAACAAAACAAATAGAGTAAAATATGAATGACTCTAAAACTGCAAAACTATCACGAATTCATTTTTGAAAGCTCTCTACCAAATGACAACAACACTATTCCAATGATAATTTGTTACTGTAAAAGTGCTAGAAGAACTTCTAGCTTATTGCTCATAAGCTAAAAACTACAAGGGTGATGCATGCTCAATGTTCCAAGTTAAAATATGAGTATGAGAGAAAAAAAAAAAGTTATCGAAAAGCTTGAGGTTGATAAATATGCAAGAGTTGAATAAGAGATGGGTGTATTTTTATGGGCCTTTGTGGTAATTTTATTAAAAGATAAAATTATAATAAAAAATTAAAAGAATACAATTTTTAATTCATGCTTACGGTTAATAGATTGCTTAACCTCCTACAACAGCTCATATAAATACCGCATCATTAAATTAATAAAGATTATATAATTAGTGGAGTCGTAACCATTAAAAATACGTTTATGTAAGTTTTGTATATATATATATATATATTTTGTACTGCTTTAGTGTTTTTTTGAAAGCAACTGAAGCAGATAAAATTGATTGTTATGTACAAGTTGTGGTCATGCTAAGACATTGGGAAGCACATACAAGCGGAAAGCATAACAGAATACAAGATTGGATTGGAAAATAATCAATTGGTGGTGGAGGGAGGGGTCTGTGCCTTGTTTGGAATTCTAGAAAGTCCAAACAGTGTTCTCTTTTTTCAAGTAAAAAACAAGATAAAAATAAATAAACAAACTTTGGAATTCTCTATAATTCAAGTCAAATCCTTTTTTTTAATTACCAAAAGGGTAATAAAAAAAGATGGGACCAGTGTCATCCATGGTCCCTTTCTTTAGTTCTCTTTTTCTTTTTCTTTTTCTTTCCTCTTTTTAGTTTGTGATAAGTATGGCTTAGAGAACACAAAACAGATTTATTAAGACATCTAAAAGCCACGAGAAGACCATTTTGTCCTCTCTTTTTGATGCCATGATTGACGACAAACGGAAGCACTTTATTCTCCGACAACAAACGGACGTCCAAACAGAGTTTGAGCAGGTGGGCTCCATATTAGACGTGGCCACTGATGCCACGTGACAACCTTTCTGATATCCTAAGGCAACGTCTCGCGGAAGAAGAAAAATGGATTTAGCAGTTTTACCCCTAAATTTTTTGAATTTGGATAACTAACATGCCGTGCGACCACTTCTGTGTGATCTGTACACAACTTCCCCCGGAAGAGGAAAAATGGTTTTAGCACTTTTGCCTCTGATTTTTTTGAATTTCGATAAATTACATCTGAACTTTTCATTTTGATACTCCACTCTATCGACTTGTTTAATAATTGAAATGGCCCCCTTATTTATCTTTTTAGTTTTTTTTTTTTTTATGTGTGTAGACAATTGGTTGAATTTTAGTCAGACATGAGGCGGTCACTTGATTTTATGTTTGCTAATTTAGTTATCACTAGTAAAATAAACTGCATTGTAACAATTTTACAAGTTGATGAGGTCACATGCCAAATTATAAATTTGAGTATAATTTGTAGAGAAAACGAGTAGAAAAAAATGTTAAAAACTCAAATAGAATAAATATTCGGTGACATTGATGATGCTAAGTACTATAATAATAGAAAGTAGATCTTATTTATAAAATTGAAAATGTTGGTATTCTACTTGTATTTAAAGCATCTATAATGTAATGCTAAATTAGTCTATTGGTATTAAATTTTTACGTTTGAGTAGGAAAATCACTCTCTAATGCAATGCTATTCTTGATATTACATATGACATATACTATTTTGATGGTAAATTTGAAACTAAGTATAACATATGCCAAAATTTTGACATTTTATAGCTACTATTTCCTCCTCCTCCGCCTCCTGCTGCTGCTGCTGCGGATCACTCTTCCATTACCATATTTATAATTACCTTACAATTAAAAAGTTACTGTTTACAGCTTTTAAATTTTAAGAGTTATGGTAAAAAAAAGATATAACATTTAAGCTAACATTATGCATTAGAAAAAATGAAAATATCTTGTTGAATATATTATTTTTATACTTTTTGATGCTAAATATAAAATTAACATTTCTATTTGTATCCCATATGGATAGATCCCAATGAATAAAATGTGAATTTTATCTATAGGTCTTGTATAAAAAAACTTATCTTTTAGGATTAATTTCAAAACTTTCGCTTCAACTATAGCCCTCGAAACAACCTACCTTTTGATAGTCAAAACAAAATATTTGTTTTTCATGACCTATAAAAGAGTAACGAAAAAACTCCTTATTTTATGATTTTAATTAAAATAATACGCATCACCACAGAAATGAGAGCTTTTTAAACAATTTAGTACAAAATTATTCTAGTAGCTCAAATATATAGAATAAAAAAGAGAGGTTATTAATTTTTAAATTGTTTAAAAATTTTTTGAATTTGTGTTCCCAAATAATTAAATTTTGTAAGTTAAATCAATTTTTAGCTTCATATGGGCTTTAAACATAATAGAATTAACATTTTATTATGTGTCATTTGTTAATTATGTGTCAATTTTTATTAAAAATACACATACAAACAGTATTTAAAAATTAAATTATAATATTAAAGTTTTAATTATTATAATATAAAATTTTAATATATTATAATATAAAATAAAAATATATTACAGTATAAAAACTTTTAATTTTACTATTTTATTGATGGGGTAAGAAATGTAAAAGTTTTGAAAATCAAGGGCATGTCACACCACTCGAGAGTTGAGACTGACAAGGAGACTGTCGATCAATGCAAGTCAACCACAACACAAAACAGTTGATCTGACCGAACACATTCGAGGAATCCTCATCTTCATTAATAGATCACTTCCCTCCACCCTGCGAGAGTTCTCTCTCTTCTTTCGCTTTCTAAGAAAAATACACAGAGAGAGAAAGAGAGTGACCAAAACCCCCAGTGCAAGCTTTCTTTTTTTTTTTTTTTTAATCCATTTCTGGTTCAACTTCTCTTTGCTCCATCATCATGAATCTCTAACACCCAATAAACCCATTTCGTTTCTTTCTTTCTTTTTTTCACTTTCTTGCAAATCACCAAACCCAAAAATCCAAAAATAGAAAACAGAAAAAAGAAAAAAATGAGTAAATCACTGCCAGAAAATTTGCCTGTCGGGTTTCGATTCAATCCCACTGATGAGGAGCTCATAAATCACTACTTGATGCTTAAGATGATCGGAAAAGACTCCGAGGTCGATTACGTCATCCCCGAGGTCGATTTCTGCTCGTACGACCCCTGGGAGTTGCCTTGTACGTGCATTGACTAACGATCTTTCCTTTTTTTTTTTTGTTTCAGTTTGGTGTTATATTCATGGTTTATTTTCTGGGCTTGTTTTGAATTCTCAGCTGAATCGAAGATCAAGTCAGATGATCAGATATGGTGGTTCTTCTGTAAACGAGATTACAAGAACCCAAGAAGTAAACGCGCCAAAAGGACGACCAAATCGGGATTCTGGAAGATCACAGGCCCTGAACAGGAAATCAAGGATCCGGTTACCAAAGCTTGTATTGCAAGGAAGAAGATCCTGGTTTTTCGCACTGGTCCCACTTGTGGCCAAAAGTCTGACTGGGTGATGCACGAGTACTATCCTTACCCAGAGAATCACCTTCCTCACCAGGTTCATATTTTTTCCTTAAATTGCTTTTTTTTTTAGGTGCTTAGAGGTTTGTTTTGTGTTGTTTTGTTTTTTGTTTTTTGTTTTTTGAATTTTTGATATTTGTAATTTTTTTTTCTTCATCACACTAGCACAACGCTGATACATAGTGCAGATGGATTTTGTTATAGGCCCATTTGGCAGTGTTTTTAAAATTGGTTTATTTTAGGAAATGAAAATTTTTGCAGGATGGTGCTAAGAGATATATATATATTTTATTATTATTATTATTTTTTTTTGAAAATGTTGCCTTCAAAGACGTAGAAGACATTTCCAAAAAAACCAACGGATTTTTTTGACCAACACAGTTGGCTATTGCTAGCAATGGAAAGATTGACATTGCAACTTCATCCTGCACATGAAATTACACCTTCTATCTGTTCAAACTATGCAGAGGGACTATGTCATATGCCGCTTGGAGAACAAAAGTAATGAGAAGGCTAGCACTCGAGGCTGTGATGACGGTGAACCAAGTGGCGACATCGTACCTGTATGTAACATCGAAAATCCAGTGGAGAACAGAGGTGATGAGGAGGCTGGTACTGTAGGCTGTGACGAGGGTGAGCCAAGTGGTGACATCATATCTGTATCTGACTTCGAAAATCCAGTAGCACCTGCTATTTTAGAAGTAAGAATTAGCATATGATCTTTTCTATGTCTTTAGTATTGCGTTATTCCTGTAAATCATGAGAAGTTCATGCCATGTAACGAAATATCTACTTGATTATGTTACGCAATTCCAGGTACATGGTCATGCCGACCGGAATGCAAATTTGCTCTCACCACTACTTTTCTCACTAGATTGCTGCATCATGATGGAGGATCTAGGTTTGAACTTCGAAGAAAGCTTTGATGGTGGGCATAATATAAACTACAAGCACCATCCAGAACCGGAAAATGCCCAACCTGGTCCTCCAGGCTTTGACGAGGGTGAAGCAAGCGGCGACGTCACATTTGTTGTCGAAAATCCAATATCACATGCTGCAATTTCAGAAGTAAGAATGAGCATGTCATCTTCTTTATATTTTCAGTATCAAGTTATACCTTTGAATCATGAGAAGTGTATGCAAATTGTGCAAACATCTACTTGATTATGTTAGGCATTTCTAGGTACATGGTCGTGAAGAAGGGAATGCAGATTTGCTCGCACAACCAATTTTCTCACCAGATTGCTGCCTCACAATGGAGGATCTAGGTTTGAACTTTGAAGACAGCTTTGACGATGGGCAAAATGTCAACCACGAGCACCATCCAGGATCTGATGTCGGAAACCAAGGCTGTGATGAGGGTGAACCAATTTTGCTCTCGGAACCAATTTACTCGCCTGATTGCTACCTCGCAATGGAGGATCTTGATGGCTTTGATGATGGGCAAAATGTCAACTATGAGCACCATTCAGAGCCAGAGAATTCCCTGCCTCATCAGGTTTATAGTTACTTGATAACAAGTATTGCTATTGCTGATTATATTAGGTTGGTTTTTTGTCTGGCTCCTTGCTTTTACGTTTTTTATAGTCCATATGAATTTTGAATTGGTACATTTTCCATTGTACATATACATGTGTTGTTTTCTTCATCACACCAAGACATTGGTTCTAACTAGTATCCTACATGGATTTTGTGGTTCTATGTTCATTTTTAGTAGCTTCAGATTATTGTCAGAGTGATTATTTTTGTTAGTGCCAACATGAATTTCATTTATTTGTTTATTTCCTTAGATATGCAACCCACAGTGTCATGCTTTGGTTATCAATTGCTATGGAATGACTTGTGCTTGATGTGAACTCCCTCCCCTGATCCTCCCTAATTTGGAGGGATTAATATTCAGTCTTAGGCACGATTTTGATTCACTCACCAAAGTCATTCCCTCCTCTAATACCTCTACCAAACAACAGGAAGTTCTGAAATCCGTCCACTCTTGTCCCTTCTTCCACTTTTTCCTCCTAAACAAGGCCTAAAATTAAAGTAGCACATTCATGAACTGCAAAGCTATTCATAATTTTAGCAGTAGCCGTTCATTACAATTCCATCCTTCTCTTTTCCAAGATCACAAAGTACATGCACAAAGAATCCCAATTCGTTTTCGTTCGAAAAAGAGAACGGACACTTTCTTTTATTTCTATGAGGACAGAAAAATTAAATTATGAAAGCTCTGTTTTTTTTTTTTTTTAATTTTCTTTTTATCAGATGACTGATACAGTTAGTAATGGCTCGGATGTAAGATTGACAGTGTAACATTCTCTGCGTGAAATTATACCACCTTTCGTTTAAATTTTGCAGAATCCCCATCTTACTTGCTGCTTGGAGAACAAAACTGATGAGAAGGCTGGTACTCCAGGCTGCAACATAGGCGAACCAAGCGGCAACATCACATGTGCTGTTGACAATCAAGTAGCGCCTGCTGCAATTCTGGTGGTAAGAACGAGCATTATCTTTTCTACATTTTCATGTTTTAGTTATTACCACGAATCATGACAAGTTTATGAAAACCTAAATATCTACTTGTTTATGTTTCTTAATTCCAGGTACACGCTCACAAAGAAGTGAATGCCAAGACGCTTTTGCAACCACTTCTCTCACCAGATTGCTACCCCACACATAAGTATACAAGTTCAAACTTCTCAAACAGCTTCAGTGATGACCATAACAAGTGGCATGCTTTACGTGGAGCTGATGAAACAGATGAATCTCCTGTGGAGTTTTTGGATGGCCTCGTATCTGCTCCATGTAAAAACTACTACGAGGAAACAATGAACAATCTCTTCAATGACTCTGTCCAGCAGAAGTCATTGAAAAGGTCATATTTTCTGGACATTCCAGCTAGTGATGACACAAACGTTGGAGTCGATGGACGGGTTAAAAGATCCCGTTCATTAGCTCTTGGAGAATGAGTCCAATTGCTAATGAACCAGTGCAGGAGAATATCAGTAAGTATGTAATAATGAGAGTGATGTTTACTCACATTATGGTTATGATATTCTCCTGTAGATTTTTTTTTTCTTTTTATGCCTTGCCATATCAACCACCATAGAAGTTGGAAACTCTACTATTTCCTAGAACATACCAAATCTTATTCCTCAAAGCATACCATCCTTTTCCCAAAAACAAACAAGTAAACAAACCCATAGTGTTTGAATCTATACCTCGTATAGCCAGCACTATCAAAAACCTGCTGCCAAGAAAACCTTCAAGATTTGGTCCAAAAATTTTCTACTTGAAAATCAGCACAAGAAATTCTCTCCCATTAGGCCTATCCAAAGTAGCAAGGCAATCATTGCTCATGGACCAAGGCACCACCTCATCTCTTTTCTTTTGCAAAGAAACCACAACCAAATCAATCTCCAACCAAATGTCATGCCAAACACGAGCTGTGGAAATCATCCCTTAAAGCTCAGTATCAAGAGTTACAAGTCGTTTAATACCCAAAAGCACTGAAAGCTTTGTAATGAAGCTTGTCCAATTCTCTAAGACCCTTTGTAGCTACCGATGTTTATCTTAAGCCAAGATGGCAAACAAGGATGCCACAGTGATGGCTCTGATAAGTGTTTTAGCAGCAAAGTTTTCTTGCAGACCGAAACGCTCTAGTATCACGAGCTTGTACTGGCTAATCAACTTGTAGCCAACTTCGGAACTACCATCATCCAGACCAACCACCTTTCCACCAAACAATACTGGATTCTTCGAAGTCCATATTGCCTCAAACTGCAATAACAGCAGTTGTCTTATGACATGGCACTTTGAGTACTGAAGTGCTAGTAGCCTTGTTAATAAAATCCTTGGATGTATATTAGCAGCTAAGATTGGCCTGAAAAAGAAAGAAAGTTTTGTAAATAAAGAAGGCATTAATCCAACGAAGCCAAATGAAGGCCTGCTTGCCCTAGTTGAACTTTGGTACTTCCTAAGAGGAAGATGGTGCCGTCAGGTTTTCTTTCCCCAAGAAACCAAAGGCAAAGAAGAGCTCAGATCATGTTAAGCACCAGCTGTTCTCTGACATCCAAAAGAGGCTAGCATCAATCAGGAGTACATGCAGTAGGAGAAAGGGAAACTTTCAGATAGACCAACAGATGAATAAACTTCCGATAAAAAGAATCGGGAAAAACGTCCTAATGTATGTGTGTTTTTTCATTTTATTTTTTAAAAATATTTTGGTCCTTTTTTTCTTGAGACTACATTAGTCAGCTTACACTTTCTTATCTTTGTGTTGCAGAAAATCCAAATTCTGGAGGTTTACCAGTTGGGTTTCAAGACGACGCATATGGTCAAAATACCTGGCGAAACTCTGCAAGCTTTTACCGTTTGACCGTTCCCTACAAGAAACAATTCCTGCCATACACGATCAGTTCTCCAAAAAGGATGCTTCCTCTGTCAACATAACAACCTATGCAGTGGAGATCAATCATCTGATTTTGTGGAAGGAAAAAATGTCCACCCCAAAGTCTTAAAAATGGTGCAAAGCTGCAAGCACGGACTAGTTCACTGATTTTGCTCGGGAACTGGTGTTTGTTATGTGGGAGCTGCTGCTAGAACTCAGCAGAAAAATGGAGCTCTTTTGTCTATTCTAATCTGTTCTGTTCTGTTTTGTTTTTCATTGTGTATGTATAGGGATACTCCTGGCACTCTCACTACCATACAATAGCTTTAAATCCCGTGGCATGTGTATGTTGTGATAAAATCTCTGTACTTGTGTATGTATATGCAGGCACTCTTTCATTTTTATGCGTTCTGACAATGGTGAGTCTCATTTTAATCCAGTTTATATGTACAACATGAGTTGCAGCCTAAAGTGCTAAACAGTGGAGTTCAATTTATTGCTAATTATTGCCTTATACAAAGGATTACACAAATAAACCTTCATGGTAAGGTTACCATGGGGTTGGAAGGGCAAGGGGAAAGGGACACCCCCCTCTCAGGGTGCAGGGATGGGGCCCTAGGATCGAAATTTTAGTGAGGGTAGTTTTGAAACTTTACACTTATAAAATGAATTTTCCTATATATAAAGAGGGTCATCGATTTTGATTGGGTTGTGAGAAGTGATTTTTTTTTTGTACTCTTTTCTATCATAATGAATTTTATGAAAGGACTAAGAGAAGTAGACGTATTGAAGATAAACTATTACAAATTTTATATATTCTTGATTGCTTTATTTTTCTGTAGTTTTTATTGTTTTTGGTGATGTAGAATTAAGATGTCATTCTCAAAATTAACCATCTTTGTTTATAGAAGATAAAGGCTTTGAAATGCTTATGACATAACATAAGCAATATTTATTGTTCTCAATCAAAATTTATTTTGTCAACTTAAGTATCAATTTGATCATCCTCAAGGAAATCTTTTGAATAATTTTATGCGTTTTATTAAAATTTCTTTTTAGTATAGCATTAAGGATTGTATGGATTTTTTTTTTTCTTATAATATAAGAGCGTTCCTTTAACAACGTGTGTGTGGTGCTGAAATGTTACCCTGCATGTGAGGCTCACGTGAGCATCACGTGATTTTTCTGTCTCATTCAAAATGCTCACAAAAAATTTCAGAGAACTATTTATGAATTAGGATTTTTTTTTTAGATAATTGCAAAACTGATCCTTAACCTCTTTACTGTGGAGAGGACAAAGTGGTGGACCCTCCTCATCCAATGTGACTTCCTTGGTTTTAGGGAGATTGTCTGATCCTCAAGCTTGTTCATGTACGTGTACCTGCAGGAAACGGTATATAAATTTTTGAAAATCAACTTGTACTCAAAAATTTTAGTTATAATTGACATTTTAAGTTTATAATTATAGAATATAAAAGCTTTATATAGTAGTAATTTTTACTTTTTATTATAATTATTGAGTATTTTATATTATTTATAATTATAATTGATAAGTTAAAACTAAAGTTTTAAATATTTTTTTATACTTTTTTCACATAATGTCGTGTATAATCGAAAAGCACTAAAGTTTTTTATTCTCATTCGAAAGTGTGGAATATATGTTGCTTAATTTATAGGGTGTTTTGTATAATGGTTAAAACTATTGGTTAAAATTGTAAACACTGTAACATATTAAAGTTTTATACTATAATTATTTTTTTGTTGAAAACTTTATATTGTTTTTAACTAAAAAATTGATTAAAACTAACTAATGCCAAACATGCTATCAACAATCTTTCTATTACATTTCCTTTGCAACTTCCATATTTTTTTATCTAACATGATTCTACCAAATCTCACCATTCAGAAATTAAAACTACCTAATCGACAAGTTTTATCACACTTGAAAAAATTCTCCAAATTTAACACGGATTGAATAAAACATGTTCCTCGTTTCTCTTACTGGTGTATTAAACATTTTTGTTATTATATATATATATTTATTTATTTTTTTTACCCGATAGCTTAGAAACTACAAAGTAAAAAAGGAATCAATTCGTGACGCGTTTTCCAGCGAGAAAATTCCAGTCTACGGCTTAAACTGATTGTGCATGATCCACGTGGCAAAATAGGACCGTGCCACGTGTCGAGCTGTGTGAACTGAAGACAACTTCGTAGCTAAGCCAAAGACTTCCTATGTTGTGATCAAAGTCAGGTCAATCTGTACGGAACAATAGGCAATGACGACGAAACCTGGTTCAGAATGTTTCATTAGTTAAATGATTCTCCACTCTCACACTCATCACCCATCAGGAATCGCTTTGTACTAAAAAAAAAAAAACAAAAGACAGAGACCCAAGATCCAAAATCATAAATAAGATAATAAATAAGTTCTCTTCAGTTCATACTCTGTTTCTGCTTCAACGTCATGGAATCATTAGTACCCAGATAACAGTTTCAGTTCTCTATTCCTTCCCTTGTTTTAAATCACAAAAAGACAAGAAAAAAAAAACCAAGATATTAGAAAGAAAAGATTTAGGATGACTGGTTTAGCATTGCCGTCAAACTTGCCTCCTGGGTTCAGATTCCACCCAACAGATGAAGAGCTCATAAGCCACTTCTTGAGGCTAAAGATCAAGGGAAAAGATTCCCAAGTCGATCACATCGCCGAAGTCGATTTCTACAAGTTTGAGCCTTCGGAATTGCCTTGTGCGTGTTTTTTGTTTTTTTTTTTTTTTCATTTTTCATATTAATTAATTCCTTATTATTATTTTTTTTTTGTGGGGTTGGTTTTGCAAATTCAGCTAAATCCAGGGTGAAGTCGAATGATAAAATGTGGTGGTTCTTCTGTCGGCGAGATTTCAAGTATCCAAGCGGTGCACGGCCCAACAGGAAGACTAAAACTGGCTATTGGAAGATCACCGGCAAGGCGAGGAAAATAATGGGTCGAGACGGCAAAACTTGCATTGGAATGAAGAAGACTTTGGTGTTCTATGAAGGTCCTAGTCCTGGCAAAAGGACCAACTGGGTCATGCAAGAGTACTACATTGAGTCTGATAATCATAATCCCCCTCCTAACCAGGTTTTATCTTCTTTCTTTTGATCATCATTTCTTTATGCAACAGGCGAAGCCAGAAAAATTAGTCGGGGAGCGGGAGCGTGATTGAACCGATGAGTGGGGTAAATAAAGAGACGTGGAGTTTTAAGGGGACGAAACACGATTTTAGAAGAGTAAAAACGATTTTAGGAGAGTAAAACACTAATTTTGTGAAACTTTATATACAAAATTAAAAGAAAAAAATCAGAGAGGACGGCCTCCCCTACCACACTATGATTGTTGTCTAAATCCTATGTTGCTAGTTGTTTGGACACATTTTATTCAGTGTTTGGTGGGGTACTCTTTTTTTTTTTTTTTTTTTTTCAATCACATTAACAAGTTCATTTCAGCGGCTTTAGGTTTTTGTCAAAGTTGGTGCAAATAATAAGCTCTGTTATATTTAGATTAACTACTAGAGTGTTATAATAGACGAGTCCATATTATTTTGCTTATCTGTTGTCTGGTGAGTTAGAGCATCACCAATATGGTTTCAAATTAGCGTGTAAATGCCAAATTTTATTATTTGAGTGGGAAAACAACTTTTCAATACTATATCATTTTTAGTGTTAAATTTAATATATTCCATATTTGGTGTCATATTTTTGACACCGAGGATAGCATATGTCAAATTTTAGCATTTGATTATTATTATGGGTTGATGTATTGACTTTAATGTTTAGTTATTACAACATTGTGATTTTCAAACTATTTCAAAATTGAAAGTTTTCTTTTACAAGTTTTAAGGCTTCATAATTATGACAAAAACTAGATATAATATTTGAAATAGCATAACTCGTTAGAGCGTAGAATGGAATAACATTTAAAATTTTATATTGTTCATACATTTTATTGCTAAATATAATATTGGTATTGACATTTGCATTTGCATTGAAAATGATCTCAAATTGATATTTCTAGACAACACATAAACACAACTTTGAGTATTATCGGTTAGCTTTTATTCTTTGGCAATCAAATGGGTGTAGAATTACTTTTGGATTTGTCCTGCATTTGGACCAAGTGGTTTTAGTTTAGTCCCATGGAGGCTCTGGGGCATCCATTAAAAATGTCATTCACAGTTTTGTAACTAGCCCTTCTGTATGACACAATTTATTATTAGGTTTCAACCTTTCTTCTCCTTCCAAAGATCCAAAAATCCATTTTGAATAACCAAGATTTAGGTAAAACACACAAGTGATTCTGACGTATACGCTTTGATTTTTCGATTAGATGACTGACTCTTTAACTATTGCTGCCAATTTTTTTATGATTTGACATTGCAACATTCCACTTTTTTTATTCAAATTATGCAGAGCGCCTATGTCATTTGCCGGTTAAAGAAAAAATCAGATGACAAGGTAGAGACTCCGAATGGTGAAGACGGCGAACCAACTGAAGACTTTGCTGCTGATTTTGAAAATCAAACAGCACCATTTGCACTTCCAGGCGTAAGAATTATCTTCACGATCGAGTTTTCCTATGAGTCCATCAGAAAGTTTAATCAAATCTATACATTTCCTTGTTTATGTTTTCACTATTTTAGGTACATGGTCATCCACGACAAACACTGGATAACTACATTGGACAAGAAAGGAGTTTTCAGTTAACAAATGGCTTTAGTGGTGACGACAACTCGATGCAGCTTTTGTGTGGGGCAGATGAATCCGAAGAGTGTCTCGATGAGTTTGTGAATTCGCTTCTTGTTGAGGAAGGCTACTATGGGGAAACGGCAAACAATGTTTCCAACATTTCCTTCGTGCAGACAAAATGGAAAAGGGCGTATTTTGGGGATGGTCCAGTTAGCGGTGACACAGACACTGAAGGAGTGAATGCGCGGGTAAAAGGACCAAATTTGTTGAAACTGTCATCATAATCATTCTACTGATGCGAGTGAAAGACACATTCTTTCAAGTCTCCTTCTGATATGCTCCTAAACTGCGTCGCATATTAGAAGGAGTCTTGTAACAATGCGACTCTTACTCACATAATTATAAGGATTATGATGCCATTTTCCACAGATTTTATCTCCTTTTGTTTTCGCTCTTATTCTTAGATCAACAGATGGAGAAGAATTTAGCTATAATAGTCGTTTATTTATCTTTGTTTTGACGTTTGTCTTAGCTTGTCAGTTTATCTTAGTTTATGGTCATTTGTCGAATATGTTGTTTGTCTTAGTTTGTATTTTGCTATCATTTTGTGTACAAGCTATAAATAGGGAAAATAGCTATTGTAATAGTTAAGACTTGATTATTAAGAAATTGAATACTAAAGTTGAGTTTTCTCTCTGGTTTTTGGGATTTTCCCCTTTGCCATGGATCTAGTGTCTCTCCCAATTTCGTTGCATCATCATCAACCCCAGGAATAAGAAGAAAAACATAATTATTCAAAAACGCTAGGCAAGATATACCAAGCCCATTTTCTTAAAAACTACCATACATTCAGATGTTATTCACTAAAACATGGAGCTCTCATAATGGAGCTTCTGCAGTTCTGCACAGACTTGGAAACTTTGCATGTGTTTGTTTCCTAAAATAATTAATATTTTTTGTCTGAGAGAGAAAATGTTGTAGCAAAAAAGGTCTGAACCAAAATATTTTTGTTCTAATCTGTGAAACAAACATATGTTTGGTTATGTTTGAGGTATTTTTTGTTGGAAAAGCATGGAGATGCTTATATTATTTTTTTCCTCATTGTCTGTATCACAGTATGACCAAACTCTGGAGACTTCAAGCATGTTTGGTTCACCTGGTGGCTCAAAGAAGGTCCGTCATATGATAATGGAGAAAACACCCGATGAAACTTTAATGACTTCAGCGGGTCAACATTCCAAACTAGAGACAGTTGTTCCAGTTCCTGGCCAGTTCTCCGAAGGGGATGCTTCCTCTGACGACTCAATTGAATTTGTAGGGACGATCAGTCGTCTCACTTTAGCCGAAGAGGAACGTCCAAAATCTGTTGCTGTTAGTCGGGGAGGCCACCAGAGAAGGATCCAAGCGCAGAAGAAAGTTTCACCGCCAGCATTACAAGACAAGAAGGCAAGAACATCAAGATGCATAACTAAGAAAAATCACTTAGGAGAAAAGTTGAATGATTTTATACTTAAAGCGATAATTGACAATAGAAGGATTCTAATCTATATTGTTAATCTTCAACTTTATGTTATTTCTCTAAAAGCAGGCCAGAGAAGGTGCAAAACAAAAGAGCAGTGCTGTTGACATAGCCGAAAAGGAGAAGTCTAGCAAAGAGTCTCAAAATGTTAAAACAATGGTTCGAAGCCGCAATGTGGTGGAGAAGCATTTCAAGTCAGCAAGCTGTGAGTCATCACATGTGAGCAAATGGAAGAGTTTCTTTACTTTTGAGGAGACATCCTCTCCATCGAGGTGTAATCCGAGGCCGCCATCGGAACATTGCTTCAACGCAATTGTGGGCATCATTTTGTTTGTTGTTTTGGGTCGGGAATTGACGTTGTATGGAAGCTGGTGACAAAGCTCGGGAGCAAAAGAGTTTTTTCCTTCTGCCCTTTCTTCATTTCAGGGCGCTACAGAAGGTATAAAATAATACTGAGCGCACTGACGGTGTCCAACATCATACACTAATACAAAATGAGTTCTATAGAAAGAAATCAACAAATGGAATTCATTTTTCATTAGTTATGGTGTTTCAAACGGGTATTTGGCCCCAAAAGCACTTTTGCGTGGTATAATATAGTTATGCTCTTGTTGGGTATGGGGATGACATTACACCACCGGATATGGTGTTGGAACTTTGAATCAAAAAGCATGTTTTTTTGTAGTGGTGGAAGATAGGTGCTAGTTCATTGTCATGACTTGATATGCTTGCGGTTTAAATCTGGGGTTTTAATATATATGATGAAGAGTTTATTTTGGTTTAATGTTAAGACTTTATATACATGCAGATCATTACATCATCATCATCATGATTATTATTATTATTATTATGAAAGTACAGTGGCTATTTTTATTGATCATAATGACAAATCGTCAATTACAATAAAAAAAAAAAAATCTAGTACTTTCTCTAGCGAGTAATACTTGGAATTATAATTATGAGCAAAATGGGCCAGTGAATAGACTGCCTCGTTCGTTAATCTAAGACAGCAAGTTTCACCTCTAAGCCTTGCTATCAAAGATAAAATACCATCAACAATAGGACCAACAGGTGCTAAAGTATTAGGAAACATTCTTAACAGCTGGTAAAGCATCACTTTCG
The DNA here is from genome assembly GCA_946598075.1 of Artocarpus hirsutus. Taxonomy (NCBI): domain Eukaryota; kingdom Viridiplantae; phylum Streptophyta; class Magnoliopsida; order Rosales; family Moraceae; genus Artocarpus; species Artocarpus hirsutus. The sequence continues at coordinate 38,668 of CAMOHE010044089.1, forward strand.
CACCACGACCCATTAAAAAATGAATAAATACAAGTGAAAATGAATGGGGTGAGAGAGGCTCGAACTCTCGACCTCAGGATAACTCACTTGGAAAGCTATGAGACCTACGCGCTAGCCAACTGCGCCACCACCCCCTTGGGTTAAGGATTGTGCTAAGCGTTAAAAATTAATGTTTGTATTAGAAAACACCCTCGCAAAAATGAGAAGTAGAAGCTAACCCTGGTTGTAAATAAAAGAGAGCATTACTGTGCTTCAAGTCCTTGACAAAAATGTCTTCATGAAAGGAAATCCTTCATTTTGGAGAGATATATGAACTGTGAATCAGTTAATCTTCCTTTCGCATATGGATAATAAATCAATGGGATAAATTGATGAACATAATCAATTTTCTTTCTTTTTTTTTTTTTTTTTTTAAATTGTGATGGCACATAGTAGATAATTAAAAAGGAAGAGGGCCAGAATTATTCTTATGGCTAAGGCTTAGTTCCAGATTTTTTTCCCCTCGCTAGTAAGCTTAGTCCCAGTTATATACCCCAGAAAGAAACGCAAAGGAAATTGGTATGTTAGGAGAAACTGTAAGGATAAATAAATGCAACTTCAATAAGCCAAGAAAAATATGCCATAAGTATATTCCAGTACACTAGCAAATATATCCTCTTAAAAGGAAAAAAAAAAAAAAAAACCAACAAAAATGTGATTGCCATGCCCGTCAAGCATTTCAGACCATTCTACTCTCACCACAGCCGCCACAAATAGAAAACATAAAATATACCGAACTCCATTTCATAGCAGAGAAAGATCTACAATTGTTAAATTAAAAAACGTCAAGGGTACTATAAAGTTCTTAACTCCAGCGCCTGTGTGACTAAAAACTTCATCAAATGAGCACTAAAGCAGGTCAATACACATCTGCTCATTGCTGACTCAGTGATCACTGGTTCATAAATGAAAAGGAAAAAAAAAATCGTCAGTTAAACGCATGAAAGATAAACAAGAAAAATGACTCAAACTGTGGAAATCGCTCCGAAAGGAAAAAGTACCGAAACGGATGTAGCAGCCTTGTTATGTCATACCTTTGAGTGCCACAATGTTGGATGACAAAACATATAAATCAATGATGAAGACCACAGAAGATGGAAACTCCCAGACCTGTAAAAGACGATGTTTAGATTAAGGTTCAAGATTGAATTTAATGTCCAATTATATAAAAAAGGACTGCAAAAATGAGATAAGAAAACGAGCAAACTAAGACATGTATGTTTTCCCAAGCCATACATACCATCATAGCAAAAAGACACATCTTGAAGTAGCTTGAAATAAGTATGGCAAGCAAAATGTCTCTGTGCCTGGTGAGGGATAAATAAGTGTATCAGAAAAAAGCCTTCTCCAACCAAGGGAGCCTGGCTACAAGAGTCCTAATATGTGCTCCTTTTTTCCGGTTTATTTCCCATAGAGTTGTACCATGTTTATAACTATCCTTGCGATTGAAAACACATCCATTAGAAAGAAAAATAAACATAATCCAAAATGTTTACCTGAGGGAGTTGGTGGAAGTACTCAAAAAAATCCTCATGGCAAGTAGAAAAGTTGCGAGAAAGATGAAGTTTCCAAGAACTACATCCATCAAAACCTACAGAGGAAAAAAAATCAACTCAGTTATGATTATATATAAAAGATGAAACCCAATTTAGATGATATCAAAATACATATGCCAACCTTTTGACATGTCCAAATGAAAGAAGCAATACTGGTGGACAAAGCGCATTCTTCTTTGCTTCTACACATAAAGAAACTCCTATCTTTGAGCTTGTTAAGGTACTGATCAATGGTCCTACATTATATTGCACAAAAAGGAGAAAATTTGTTGCAGCGTATGAAACGTATCATATATCGATAGGATATAGTTCTAAATTATATCGATTTAAAAAGTATAACAATTTAAGAAAATTTGCCAAAAGATTCGGATGTATCTTGAATTTGATAGTAAAGTTTTTCCTTTTTTTTTTTTTTCACTCTACAACATAATTCTCCGGGGAAAAAGAAATATACAGAAAAGATCCTATTTTTAATGGCTAGGAAAATAGAAAGGATACAAGCATCCAAAAGAAGAAACCCCAAACTGAATTTCCACAGTAAACCCTGCACAGATCATCACAAAGTCAGACAAGGCCAGAGGAGCAAAGGCTACTGAAACGAAGGCTGGCAAAAATTGTACCTGAAAATTGAGTCTCTGTGAATCTACCACGTTATAAAGCAAATGTCTATACGCTTTTGGCTTGTGCAGAATCAAATCAATAACAATAATCTGCTCACAATTTCACCAAAAAAATACAATTTTTTCAAAAAGTTTCAAGCTTCGGTATCTAATTAAAAAAAAGATGCAGTTTTGAAAACAAAATACCATGATTTCGCATTCGATATACTCATCGACAACCACTTTACAATTCTCCTGCCCAAAAAAAGGGAAAGATTTGAAAAGGGAAACACAGGAAAAAATCTGATTGGAACAGAAAGGAAGATTGAGAGAAGGACTTACGCACTTCATAAGTCGGATATTGCCAGGAGAGTATTGGACGAAGAGCGTATTCGTTCCGTACCCGCACTGAACACATCTGTATTTCATCTTCAAATTTAGCAACGTTTACTTCTTCTTCAAACCACGATTTCAATTCAGGTTGTGTTGCCGTCGGATTCAGGACGCCGATTTTTCTTACTTCCTGACGTGTTCAGCGGTTAATGTTTCTGTTTGGCACGGGGGAAAATCGGACGAGGGATTACCGGATCGAAAGGTCCGAGGAAAACAGGAGGGATTTGAAAAAACTTCTAATAAATGGTATACTAACGGTATAAATAATTTATTTATTTATTTATTTTTATAATATATATAATTTTTGTTTACGTAACAAATAGATTTATAGTGTGAATAATATATTTACTTTATTATTTACAATGTAGATATTTCTTATTTGTATAGTAAATAAGTTGTTTACATTGTAAATTTAACCTTTCATAAAAAATATTTTAAAACTTGATATTTATTTCAAAAAATTTAAAAAATTTGACATTTTCCTTGTTCTTACCAAAATAATAATGCCTTCTATTTATGAAAATAATAAATTACATTGTTTTACCTTAAACTATTTATTTTTTGCATTATGTACATTGAGTTTTTTATCTTGGCAAGATAAACTATAACTTTGAAATAATTGGTAATTGAAGTCTAATATCTATTTTTAATTTTCGTGAAGTTCTCTTTAATTTTCACATGTTGCAGTTTAATTTTTTTCTTAAAATGAGGACCTCTATCATTAAAAAGACCCATTCGCGAATTTTGTAATTAAAATTGTCCATATTTTTTAACCCTTGTTAGCTATTAGATATTAATTGTCAATAATTTTAAAATTTAAAGTGTATTTTACCAAAATTGAAAGTATGAGATATATTATGCAAAAAAAAAAAAAAGTTTAAAGTATAATAGTGCAATTTGCTCTATAAAAATTTCAAATGTCGGTAAAACATTCAAATTGAAAAATACAAAAACACCTGAAATATTAACATCAATACCTCCTCCTTTTTTTTTTTTTTTTTTGAGAGGCTAACATCAATGCCTCCTAGTCTTGACGTGTTAATTTTAAATATAAATAGCTCTGAACAAAATAAAATTTCAGCCTTAAATTTAAGCGAACTCAATTATTTTGTGATTTTTTAAGTACTCTGGTGAAACAGGCACAAGCATGGAAAAGACTGACTGTGGATGTCTGAACTTTTGTGTCACAGTTTACTACCTCCAGGACAGCGGCCTTCCAACGACAGCCGTTAAGGATCATGCCAAGATATTGATAGTTTCTAGGTAATGGCTGTAAAGTATTATGGTAGGCTACTATATACTATACAATCATATAGGAGCTATTTGGCTATTGATTGCCAAATTTTTTAATATCACAACGGATACTTCCTAGGATTAGTACGCACAGGACATTAGTCGACTGTTAAAAACCATCTCCTTTAGACAGCGGTCATGGGAATCATCATCTAATCGACAAATCTTACAGGTAAGAACATTAGACAACAGTTATTAACTGTCGTTTGATGTCCATTTGGACAAGTTTAAACGCCAATTTTTTTGGAGGAGACGATGGCTTTTGAAAATACTATGGTCTAATATAAACTTCTGACTATTTTATATAAAATTTGTTTTCATTGGGCTCATAGCTGATAACATAAATTATAAAAGATATACAGAATTTAACTCAAAGAAAATATATATAAAACAATATAATATGACATAAATAAAAAACATACCTAGATAAAATAAGTGTTAAATAATTCGTTTTTAATGTATTGTTATACAAACACTGCCTATTCTTCCATCAAGTCACTTAAATGATTGTTAGTATAAAAATCTAGATCTATAAAGACTTGTATCCTCCTATTTTTGTCTCCTTGCCAGACATAATCTAAAATAAATAGAAGCAATTTATTAGTTTAAATAATAATAATTTCATTTTCAATTACAACTATATTTGTACTTGAATGCTTACCTTTTGTGGTTTTAGAAATCTAGTGTTGCCATATGGGGTATTGACGACAACTTTATTTTAAATACAGTTCGTTAAAAATATAATCAATCAAAAGATAATTTAGCTAGCAATAATAAGTTATGTAGTTAATAATAAATACACTTACAATTGCATCATTTGCCAAAAGTCAAGGCATATTGATCGGTCAAGCAGATCGAACCATAAAACTTGATCTTTTTGGTGGTGAAAGAGGGCCATTATCCAATGACCTCCACCGTTATATGGTATGAAGCAATACTTGTTGGCTTCTGCTTTGTTAAAACAGTGAATGAGCAAATTCACTCGTTCTTGCATCAAATGCTCAACAGCGCCCGGCACATAAGAGGTGATGTATGAGTTGACGAAGCCATACAAGTCGAGCAATTTAAATCTTTGGCAATATTGCCATAAGAAACCACATACAAAAAAATGAATATTGTCAAATGATGAAAAGTAACAAGTTAAAAAGAACACTTAGATGCAGTTAGATACCTCATATATGCTATGATACATAACATACTAATTTAAATGAAGTCGGTGAACCATTCATTGTCCTTGGTGGTGATATATATAGGGGTTCATCATCACTTTGGGTGATATCAAAAGGCAACATAATTGTAATTATACTAGAGGCATCCATGGAATACTTCAAATAGTTGTATAAATGTGCCATGTTTAAAGGTAATCCTGTCAAACCCTCCATTAGTTGTGTCACCTCCATTGTATCTTCTATTTGTTGCTTTTTTATCCTTCGGTTTCTTTAAAGGACCTCCCTAGATTGGCTCGTTGATGGGACCATGGGCTCTTTGCCCCCATGACGGGGTTAGTCAATTAGAGCATTGCTACATGGGCTAAGCAATAAATCCTTCGAGAGCATCACTCATGACCTTATGTTCCTTAGTCGGGAAAGGTAAAGGCATATCTGTCATATAACAAACTTAGATTGTAACGCATATGTTACCTTTCCCAACTGGCTAACAATGAATCATTTGCATGGGGAGAACATCCATCTATATCCTCCCCCCCGCAACGACGTCAAACAACAGAGCATCACCTTCCCCGGTAGTTGATTGCAATAGAAGAAGGCAGGTTTCACCTTCACCGAGACTTAATGAGGGTGGCTCCGTAGATGGTGTTGGCGCGATATAAGCTGTACAACTTGCTTTTACACTTATGTGTTGTTCTACCATAAGCGCCAAATTTTCTTCCACATGGGAGGAAAAATTCTTTTGAGTTTGACTTTTTATAATTGCCTCCCATTAGACAAACTTAGCCTCCATCATTTCCATCTTTTTACACAGTTTGATCACCTTTGCATTGGACTTTAAGCTTCAAGTGTAATTAAAATATTGGGACTGTTTTACAAACTGAGATTGACTATGTACTCGTTCGAAATGTTCAGGATTGCCCAATATGGTGCTTAATACATCACCCGTCCCCTGCGATTGAAATATGCCTTGAGAGGCATGCTCCTCACGAAATTAATATAAGTTACATAGTTAATACAAAATTTGAAATACTAAAGGTTAAAAAGTTTATGTAACTTACAATTTTTTGGCCACTCTCTCTACATCTTGAATTTTTAAAGGTGTCATTCTTCTTTTGTTGGATGAACTTTCAAATAAAGTGACAAAGATAACTTTTAGCTACTTTTGTGGGAAGCTTAACAACATTAGTGTCGTCTTCGTGGCTTTCAATGAATTCATACTTTAGGTTGTGCTTAAAGTCTTTGGCCATCTTAGCGGTGTTTATCATCATCTTCTTTCTCATGGTGTTGAGAACGGTGAACGATGCAACAATACCTTGCCATGCATGTTTTACATTGTCCTTATTCTTCTTCTCTCTCAAGTCCTTTGTTGTTATGGGGACATGCTCTTGAACTAACATAAAAATTTATTTTGTTTAAATATATTAATTTTGATTTGTTATTATTTTTTCTATCTTAAACTTATGTTAATCATAATTTTTGTGACAACAATTATAGTTTTCATAATTAGTGCACAAAATTACTAGTTAGAGATAATTATTTTGCTACTTTTTATAGAAAAACCTTTGTTACATTATAGCTTGCTATGTTGTTGCTTTGGGTTAACTTGTAAAATTAATAAAAGTGCTTGCAATTACTGAGAAAATATAGAATAAATTAAATGCTTTAGATAATTAATTAGAGTTAAAATTTTATACCCGTTACAAAATATGCGAGGGATTCTCGAAGCTTTATCATTTAACTTTTATATTTTAAAATCTTCTTTAAAATTGTTAAAAATATTTGTTTTCTTTTAAACATTGCTTGTAAAAATTCCCTTTCCATCTTAAACTGAAAATTTTCAATCTTTCAAATATTTGTGTTTAGAGAATCATTTTAGGTGATACAACAAAAATCAAAATATATATGAAACTAAAATATAATGACAGTAAAAATAAACTATAACTTAAACTCACATATAAAACTAGCTAATTACGTTAAAATTAAAACTTACAAAACTAAAACTAACACACTTATTACCAAGTCCTAATTTTAATGTGTCCATTCATAACTTTTAAATATAGAAATTAAAGAAAAACCTAAATACTAATTACAGCAATTTCATAGAAAACCGTCATTTAATGTCTTGCAAATAACCAATCTAAAATTCTCATTAAAATAAACACAAAAAAAATTCAAGAGGGGAAAAAAAAAGACATACCTTTGGGCTTGAATTGCTCGTGGTGACGACCGAGGCTTTCATAAGATTGAAACGTAGCGATGGCAATTGGCTAGGGTTTGCGATGGCTACAAAACTTGGCGACTTAAGGTGGTTATGGGGCTAGAGGAGAATGAGAGAAGAGGACAACGGTGGGAATGGGTGTTTGTGATGGGGCTTCGTGGTGGGACTAGGGGCTTGACGACGAAAAAAAGGACAATGGAGGGAGAGAGAGAGGGAGAGGGAGGTCGACGATGCCGTTGAGAAAGCTGTTGAAGGATAGTAAGAATGAAAGAGATTAAGTTTGATTTTTGATAGGATGGGATTGTAAAACTATTAGAAGACGGTTTTTTAATATATAACTTTAGACGACAGTTTTGAAAAAAGCATCATTTAAATCACAAGACATATAATTTTAATAAATGCCGCATGACTTTAGACGACGGTTTCTCACTAAACCATCGTCTAATTAAAGTCGCATAAGAGATAATTTGTCGTAGTGACACCTGAAGATACCGACAATCATTAATGACAACTATCGATATCTTAATATGATATTATTAAGGATAATTTTTGTATTCTAAATATGTTGGTATTACGTTCTTTGAAAAAATGGCATATTTATGGAAATTTTCTTAAGATTGGTACTCTTATTCTCAATTTAGATTAAGTACACTTATCAAACTAGATTGGAGACCAACCTGTCATCAAGTTAAAAGACGTTCAAGGATATGTGATGTCATGAACCCATAAAAATATGACAGTTTCTAGGTAGACTTGCTAGCATGGAGGCAGTGCTTTAATGGGTCATTGTGGTTAGTCCTAAGATGTTGATTTGGACAGAGGTGATGAAGTTTTATTCGTATTTAGAAGCCACAGTTCTCTAAAACCAAATGTTAGATCCTTGATTCAAAGATCTGGCTAGGCCTAAATGAATTAACTCGAATAAAGGACCTTTACTGACTCGATATTAAACCAGTCTTCGAATAATTAGTGCTTGACGCTAAGACTACAATCTCAATGGTGACGGAAGAGTGCATGAAAAGCATAAATAATTTGTTCTAGGTGTCCTATGATCACAAAAGAATAACCTGTTTGAAAATGTTTTGAGAAACATTAAAATGCATGATGTGGTCAATTGCTTAAAGATATTAATCTGTTCGTAGAGGTATAAGTTTCTCTAGATTCTTATGGGTTTAGTGTGGAAACCAATGTAACACCCCGAAGTTAATTAGATGTTATTAGAATGCAAAATGATAGATTAGTGTACCGTAATGATTATTTTAAACTTAATTTGATCACTTTGTGAAATTTCTTAACTTATAATACTTTTGATTATTTTAATAATTTTTAATTACTCTTGATTAATTTTAATTGTTATTTTAAATTTTAATAAAATGATTTGTTAAATACCAAGTAGCTTTTATTTGAAAACAGTGTGTTGTTACACACGGTTTTGTACAACTAATTTTCTCTCTCTTCCTCTATTTATATCTCATCTCTCTCTCTCTTCCTCACTCTTACTCGTCACCCTCTCTCCCTCGCCCGTGTCTCTCTCTCACTCTCTTTCTCTCGGTTTCACTCTCTCTCTCAATCTCTCTCAAAATTTTTGAGACAAAATTCTATTTCAAGCTTTGGGATTGTGGATTGAAGGCTTGGGAACGCAATTGAGCAACCACAAACTCGATTCAAGGCTTCGATTCAAGGTTAGATTCTAAATTTCAAAACTTTTTTGATTTTTCAATTTTTCTTGCATTTTGAAATCTAAGCTTTTATAAGCTTAGAAATCTTTCAATCTAGTTTAGATGAACTTAGATTAGCTAGAATATAAACTTTGTTTCATCAAAAACAGATTTGAATCAAGATTTTTTATTTTTCTCAAATTTTTCTCATTTTCAGATTTTACCAAAAAACTTGTTTAAAATTTGTTTTAATGCATTAAAAAGTAATCTATTATGTTTTCCTATTGTTTATGATTATTACCCATGCCTAAGAATTGAGAAAACAGGTTGAAATTGAAGATTTGGGCTCGAGAGGCCGAGACTCGTGCCTGAAACATTCTAAAATTTTTTCAAATCGGCAGGCCGAACTTCGTGTTCGATAGGCCGGATTCATATGTTCGGCAGGCCGAATTCATCCGACCGGCAGGTCAAACTTGGAAAAGTTCAGCCAACCGGACTTGGACCTCCGGTAGGCCGAACTGCATAGTTCAGCTGGCCGAACCAGGGCAACCGGCATGGTGAAATTTTATGATTTTTCACCTGTTTTCATTGTTTTGAACCCTGATTAAAATTTTGACTTTATAAAATGGTTTTATAAACCTAAGTGGTACACTAGGACATTATGAGATGATTTAGTAACATAGAGAATATCACGCTAGATACTAATAGACCTAGTTTTTATTTAAAGTTGTGCGTGGATCCACAAAACTAACGTATAGCGGATTGGGATTACGATGTAGGACACCAACACGAATATTGAGGTAGGACTTCTACCCCTTCTTTGGTAGCCAGTTTTAAATGTTTTGGCCTCAAATGAAATTTTAACGAAAATGTTTTTAATGGTTGATTGAAAAATGATTTTATTGACTGTTTTCTAAAACGATGATCGAGGTGCTTTTATAATAAACCTCATAATGAATGTGAATGATCATATTTGGTAAAAAGAGATTTTAATAATCATGAAAAGATATATGTATATATATATATTTTGGGGCAGAATGCCATATCAAAGATCAGGTCATGTAGTGCGCGACCTTGGGGGCAGGTTTCAAAACCCAGCTGGGTCACTACGGTGGTGATTTACATATGGTTTGCCCAGGAAAAGAAAATGGTATTCTTTCTGGTTGACCTATTTAATTTATTTCGATAAGGAAAGCTTTTATTAAATTTTCATTTATTTATTTGTTTGTTCTGGTCCTTTTTCTATATATTTATTTGATCTATGAAGTTTCTTTTAAAGTTAAATATTTTTAAACTTATAGTCCTACTGAGCCTTTCGCTCACGTTTTATTTGTTTTAAAATCTTACCCCATATGTAGATATCAGCTTAGGATTGAAGAAGAGTCCACTGTCTGGACTTGCGACCAGTAAAAGATTTTGGTAAGTTGTATTATAGCAAAACAAGGCATATAAATTCTTAACTTTCTTTTATTCTAGACTGTGGTTGTATTATAATATTGTCAGTATTATGTATGTGCACAAGATGTGAGCTAGTGGGACTCATTTTCGTCTCATCTTATATTTTGATTGTTTTTACTATTTTCTTATCGCTTATTTTATTTTATTATTTTATTTGTTTGAATATTATAACTGCTCTTTTAAGTAAATGATTTTAAAATTATCACAAATTTATTTATAAATTTAATTCCTAAAACCTAATTTTTAACTAAATTTCCACTTAATTAACTTTATTAATCCACCACGTCACCTCTCGTACTTCGGAGCGTGACGACCAATGAGTTTAAAAGGAAAGTTTTGAAGTGTGAAAGGTGAAAAGCCTAATTGGAAAGATGCTAAAGAACCTTAAGCATGCATGATAAAAAGTTGCGCTGAGACATACATGTTTTAGAAACTCATGAATTTGCTGTAAAGACTTTTGAACTGGTCTTGAGCACTTTGAGGGTTGAATAAAATCTTTGCCCGCTTATTGGAAGACCAATAGCCCACTTGGATCGTTGGTTCAAACTAAAAAGTTTGAATTGAAAGCATTGTAATAATTTAGAATTTTGAGAGAAAATACTATAGTTAAATCGATTCAAATTGGAATGAGTTGGACGGAACTAGTGTTACCAAATGGCCTATAAATAAGCCATGGAGTATTGATAAGTGAAGTGGAGAGTAGCATTTATAAAGTGTAAAGATCCTTTTTTTAGTTGGTTGATTTCTAGATGAAATTTTTAGTTCCTTAACTAGAGACGAGAATCATGGTGCCATTTTGTGTTTCATTATTGTTGCTTAGCTAGATATGGAAGTATTTAAAGTTGAAAGGTCAATTTGAAGTAATATTTGGAAGGGTCAAAAATGGTTTATGAGGGAAAAGTATTTATGGGAATAGGTGACTAATAACAGGTTGTTTAGAAATGTTGAATGTGGTTCCAATCAACTTTTGTTACAGTGTTTTCTCCCACAAAATATAAATTAAAAGTTAATTATAACCACAAAATGTGGTTCCAATTATGTTCCCAAACAAAATATAATTTGTTTTCAATTTCTTCTTTGGAATTGTATGCATATTTAAAAAGATGCATGTGATTATGCATGGTTATATTTGTAGAAGTTGGAAGTTAAGCTCACATGACATGATGAAGGGTGACTAGAAATTGCAGTTACATGGCATTAAATTTATAAGTTTGCGCTCCAAAATAAGGAATGAGAAGATTTTTATAAATATCATCTTTTAGAACTTATTTTTTTTTTATAAATACCATACGTGTTTGAAACTTATTATGCCACTAAAAAATATTCTCATAAATGAGAAATAAAAAGGAAGAGATAGTTAAGAAAATGGGATTTGTTTATTTGAATTGATTGAGAAAAAATATTCAAACAACTCATACTAATTATTTGTTTAAAAAAATAATATGAGTGATAGTGAGGCATAACATTTTTAAGTGCAAAATGAATAAACACATTATTTAGCATAACATGTAATTTTCTCTAAGAAATATTATTGAAATATTTTAGGGCTTATTGGACTAAAGAAACATGCTTATACTTAGAATATCACTAGTTTACATATACATTAGAATAAGTAAACCTCTTGCACGGTCCACCAAACCACCCATTAAAATTTCATAAGAGAAAATGATATAGAATGCTTCCTTATGATGTTAGACATAGTACCTTAAAGAGTAAAATATTGTAATATGTTTTTGGAAAGATTTTATCAATAAAGGGTTTATTTATTATTCATATACCAAATGTTGTCCTCTTTATGTTCGTTTTGTTAAATATATGATAAGCAAACAAAAATGTAAGACTGTCATTCTAACCTTTAAGAATTATGCATATGATGAACAGATTATACGGAAGACATGAATCTTAAAAATAATGGCGTAAATCATAAGATCCGCAATCGAGGGAATAAAGTTGGATGCTTTATTCATACTAAGATTGTTATGTTGTCTACATCTCTAATAGAAGATGGGTTGTCTTGGTCATCAGAGTGGGACTTCGCAAGTGGAAACATTAATTTGGTTGATAATGATAATGTATTGCCATAGGTGATTATGTATTGTATCGGGATAAAAAGTTAAATTGATTTGGCTAATAATTCTGTTTGTTCAAATCAATTCATTTTAGACAATTATATGTGTTGTGTCTTAATCTTGAAATGATTAATGGGCCCGTATTTTTGACTTATGTCTTTTGATGTACCAAATGGTGACTTCATGACTTAATAATGGTACTCATACTGGTACGTTGGAGATATGACTCTTGATTCACGTAGACTTTTTTTTTGTAGATATAAAATCTATAGCTTTTTTGTGGAATTAATGATATTCTTTTATATGCATTATTCTATAATTAGAAAACTGGATCGCTCAACCATTTAAATACATAGATGTAACCAAATGGTATACTATCCGTAGATAGTAAGTATTCCAATGGTATGATAATAAAACGTAAGATAAAAATAGTCAGGAAGGTAAAACAAAATTTATCTTTAAGTCGATTATGAATATCCTATAGGGATGTGACATATTATGATATGTCATTGACAGTTAGCTTATTGAAGTTTTGTAATTTTATATAGTTTGAGAGTGTAGCTCTAAGCTTTTAATAAATAACAATAGAGTTGATAATTATAAAATATGTATCTGGGATATTAAATTTTATAATTATAGGAGCTTGAACTATATATGTCTATCGAGTCCCCTTTGCTAACTCATAATAAATCTTGTAATGATACGACGTGTTTTTCCTTTGTACTGGTGACTTATGTTAAATTATTAGATTGGTTGAAGTCAATAATACTAGATTTATAAGTCATGTTAGTTTATCGGTTGAATTAATTTATAAAATTAATTCAAGATAAACATGTTGAATTATTTAGATAATATTTTATTTTCTATAGGATTATTTGTGTATGACTGTTTTAATCAAATAACTTTTATATTGGGTTATTTGAATTATAACTGAGGCTTTATTTAAGATTCTCGGGTGAAAGTAAGATATTATGATGATTCCAGATTATCGCACGATTGGCAAACTGATGGGAAACTTCGACAAGCCGAACTCCCAAATCAGCATGCTGAACATGCAATAATCAGTCTATGCGTTTTTTTATGCGTTTTTCATCCGAACTTGAACCAGACTCGAATTTTGAGGCCTAATCTAATAAGGTTTAACCCTAAATTCGACCACTATAAATAAAGGGTGAGTTTTCTTAGTCAGTTAGATAATTTGAGAAGCATAGAGTGAGTACTCTAGTGAGAAAAACTCTGAAACTCCTTGAGAACTACTGTTCAACATCAAGAATCTTAGCTCTAAGTTTTCTCAAGTGGTTGTAAGGAGAGTTATCGAAGAAAAAGCTGTACGACATATGACCACTCATACTCTGATCGTAGATAGAGAATAGCAAAGAAGATAAGTTGGTTGAGGCTCTTCTAAGACGCTCTTCTCTTCACAGATTGCTGCTGCTTTTCGATTCAGAAAAGAAATTAGTAAGATCTATTATTAATTTATGTATTAAACATGTCAAACTTATGTTATAAAAAATACTTTAATTTAAAATTTTAAAATTCTGCTACATACTATTTTTCAACATATGAACCGTCTTTATTAAAAATGTCATCCTCCTCCTATCTTTTAAAAATGGCCTCTTTTATGTTTATTTTTTATTTAATTTTTTTTCAATTGTCCCTTTTACCATGATTGCCCCCTTTTTTTTCTTTTTTTTTCCTTCAATTTTTCCTATCTTCTCTTGCCCTTTGATTTTTCCCCTGTATTCTCTTGCACTCTCTTTCATTCTCCTTGTTCTTTCTCTGTCTGTTTCTCCTCTCTCTCCTTCTTCTCTCTTCTCATCTTCCTTGTTATTCGTTAATCCTTCTTGTTCTTCATCTTTGTCTCTCCTCGTTCTAACCTTCCCCTTCTCCATTTCTCCTTATCGCAAAAGAACAAACCCATAACCACCGACAAGTGGTAGCCATTGAACGGCATCTCGAAGCTCCAATCTCTGCGTGATGATGGCGACGATCGAACGACCAGCATTTGGAAGCTTGGATCTCTGCATGACCATGGCCGATGATCGAACGGCGATTGGAAGCTTGGATCTCCATGCAACAGGCAACGATTGAATGGCTTGCGTTTAGAAGCTTGAATCTTTGCACGACCTAGCCGCCACCGCCGTCATCCTTGTTCATCGTTTGCTCAGATCAGACTCTGCATCGTAGCCGCCACCGCCATCCTCCTCATCATCGAACGTCTCAGATTACATAATGCTACAGTTTTATGTGGTAGAGTCGAGAATGCAAGCAATTTTGTGGAAGCCAATTTGTTTTTCGGTCTAACGAGTACCTTTGGCTTAAAATTTGGAATTTTGATTTTCAACCTTTTGAAATCCATTTTTTTCCTGCTTTAGTTTCTTCTTACTGTGTAGATTGTTAGGGATTAAACCAAATTAGAAGCGTAATTACTCTAATCATGCTATGATTGAGTTGATTATCATTGGACCTTGTTTGGTTAGGTTTTCCATCGAGGCTATTTTACATTTTATTAATTTCCGATTTTACACGATCTGCAAAGTTCCTAGATTTTGCTTTAGTAATTTGTTGGTTTTGTTGTATACAAAACTTGCTTGTTGATTTGGTGTATTAGTTTATCAATATGTTTTGTCTCAGTTGCCTCTTGTTGATTCGGTGTATTAGATTCACGGGGATTTCGAGGATACAAATTGAGAAATTGCAATTGAAGTTGAAGATCATCAAATGTCAAAAAGGTGTTTGGGTCTCTAGAGAATGGAAAGTGCCTACGTTGTTGAAGGAGCATGAACAAGTTTTTGCAATATTTATTGGATTTGGAAATTTTGTAATCTTTATTCATGGAATGGTAAACTTAAAAGATTAGGAACCAGGAGTCTTATTAATGTTTTGTTGCTAAGCAGAATAATTAAGTTTAAGCACAAATTCACTGTTGATTTTTGGTTAATTTTCCTTAACTGGTTTTTTCATGATTCATTCTCACAATATTTAGTCACAAATTCTAACGTGTTTGTGAAATTTCAAGACAGAATATCGTGGGTTCTAGCACGAAACCCAACAGGTTTCGGCTTGTCGAGGACAAAGCCTGGTGGATTTCTACGGATGTGTTAGCAAACAACTGGCAGCACCGTGGCACTGCACTGATGGCACCGTAGCACTAGTTTGCAAATTTGAAGGCCAAAACGCACTAAACTTACCTGTTTCTGTCTCCAAGCCCTTTAACCTATAAATATGCATTCTTAGGACTTTTCAAAGGGACTATTATGTCGACTTTAGAGAGCTTGTGGAGGGTACATTTGAGAGGAATTTGAAGACGGATCAAGAGCAACGACATTCAAGACTTCTCTGTTCTTTTTCTTCTCTTAGACTTTTAATTTAGTTTTGTAATTGAACATGAATGTGATGCTTGTGATGATCTTTGTGTTTTCAATTATGAACTAATTGTCATTTTACCAGGGCTACAAATGCACCCAAGACAATGAATGTTTGGATTCTAATTTATTTTCTTTCAAAGACTTAATTTTCTCTAATTTTCTCTAAGAGTTTGTTATTCATGTTTGTTATTAATTTTACTGTTCTTAAGACATTTGAATATTTGGCTAATATTTGAATTGATTAAAAGACCTAAGTTGAAACCCCAAAAAGATATTTTTAGGAATAGGTTCTAGTAAAATTAACTATAAGGTAAAAGCGGCATCGAGCGATAGTTGTATAACTTGCATGAACAATTGAGAGAGCCATTTTGCGTAATGAGTCCTTAGGATGGTGGAATTCATATCGAGCGATAATAGATTTAGATGCTAAAGATAATTTTATTATCATCCCCAGAAGAAATAATAAATAAATTAGAGTTCTTGGTTCTAATACATAAATAAGAGGCAACGTTACTTAATAATTGGAATCAAATTGAATTTGTCTTGATGAACTTGTACTCTCTAGTGCTTTCATATCATTGAATTTCCATTAATTAAGTTTGAGTTTTGTTTGTCTTTGTGTTCATTAGTTTTAATTATTTTCATAATTTCAACTCAATATATTTTGTCTAAACAAAATTAAGAATATTATAACATCAGTAATTGCTAAACTAATCCTCATAGGAACAATTCTTTCTCATTATTATATTACTTAAGTTGATTTGTGCACTTGCAAAGTTACACATTATTTTTTAAAAAATTCATTTTGACTATCGCAAACCCTTGTTTTCTAAATCAATCACGAAACAACCAATCAAGACAAATTGTAAGCAAAACAAGAAAACAACAAAACACAGTGATAAAACTCTTCCCTTTTATAATGTTAAGAACTATGATAAAACTCTTATATGCATTATATATATGTTTGTCTTTGACATATTAGGTTTGTCTTTGGTCCTTCATGAGGGATCATTTTGCACTAAATGTAACAGTAAAGGTAAGATGTGCACCATAACACACACAATGTTGGAAAGGTACAACATTGATTTGAGATAACTAAATTTTCTATTGTTACACATTTTCTAACGACATTGTTTACACAAAATAAATTTCATATTGCACTTCTTATTTGCTGAGAAAATTGACATTGTATGTATCCGGCAATATTGACCAAAGACGGAGCTCTACATTGTACGTCCTTTCTTAGGATTTTGCTGAATTTGTATTGCTATGGCACGAAATCCAAATCAGTAACTTTTGAGTATTTTATTACAATTTGTTCCTATACAAATTAAGAAAATAACCATGAAAAAAAAAAAAAGATCGAGATTTGTACCTCAGCCATGTGACCATCTTCTTTGGTCATCATCAATGGTGGCTGTAAAAGCTAACCTATAAATCTCTAATCTCAATTATCGACTTATAGGGTACCCTCTCTTCTAGCTAGCTAAGTGTTCAAGCTCCGAACGCAGGAATCTTGTGAATGTAGTGAATGATCACTTTTGATCTGTTCTTAATGTTTTTCCTATTGTAATTAGTGCTACTAACGGAAAAAAAAAACAATAAGAAAAATTCACCACCCTATGATTATCTAATTAATTAATCCTATAGTATGATCCCTCAAAAAATTCACATACAAGCACAGATCCGATATTGCTTCACATATGGTCAATTTTAGTGCATAGGTAATTTATGTATTATACACACAAATATATATATATATATATATGATTCCTTCGACATTGTATATCCTCTTTATAATAACATCATTTTAATTTTATGTATTTTTATTTCCTTTTTTCCCTTAAACTAATAGACATAAATTTGTGTCTGCGTTATTTGATATTAAAAACCTGAACATCTACCAGGCTGGTTCAGTTGGTAGGGAGCGCTTCTGCTTAAGCAAGCAATTGTCGCTTTCAGGTCTCTCCACGAGTCGACTCCAGATTAGTCGAGTTAAACCACCTGAATGTTGAGGAATCCGGTTCGTGCTGTTTGTAGTAGGCCCAGATACAGAAGGTTTCACCAAAAAAAAAAAAAAAAAAAAAACCTGAACATCTATTTGGAAAGAAAAAAAAAAGAAGAAAATAAACCTCAATATCTGTGCTATCACTTCGCGGTATGTCCTTGTATAATTTATGTGACCTAATTCCGTTTCCTCAAAACAGTAGTAGCCGATTAAAGGGAAACGAAAGAATTATTTTTCTATATATAGCCATGTAAATGACTAACGGTATAAAAAGTTTATTTATTTATTTTTAAGAGATAAGACTGACCATAACGCCAAAAGGCATATATATTATATTTATATATACATTTCTAGCTATATATATAGACTGAAAAAGGAAATATTAGAGCCAGAAGGAAAAGCAAAGCAAGAGATTAAAGGAAAGCATGTGTTTGTCATTTTTGTCTGATGATGATGAGTACATGAGTATTGAGAGGGTACTTAAAAGATAAGTAGAACCTATGTATTTCCCAGTACTATATAATTAATAATCAACTTCATATATATGTATTTAAAAAAAGTAACAGATGTTTTACTAGTCTCACTCTTGCTAATTGTCCATTTCCAATTTAAGAAGAAAATTTCCCTCTTTTCGAATTTCAATAGTTAAAAAAAACTACATGTTTTAATGAGGTAATTAACTAAATATTTTTCGTTTTCTTTTTGCTGATCTGATCAAGTCAGAGATCGATCAAAGAATAACAATGACAGTACACAATCTCAATTCTCAACATAGCTTTATTCACGAATATATATATATATATACTTGTACACACAGAGAGGAAAAAAACCTTCTGCAATTTCTTTTTTATTTCTTTTGGGAAAACGCACAAGAAAGCTGTTGGCGTAGAACCAGTTTGCTTTGTTTCAGATCCTAGATATCGCAGCAGATAAATGGATAAATTCTTTTAAAAAACTTATTTGCATGACAGGTCGTTGATTGCAGTACTGCACGGATCATACTGATGTCCATGCTTCAATATCACTATTATATATATATATATATATATATATATATATAAAAGACTATAACTCAGTAAGACACCCTTGAAGGGTGAGGACATTTGTCGTAGAAAAGGAGCTACTTATTAATAGTACTTACACAAAGACAAACACATAAATGAATAATGATGAAGCACTACCAATACCCACAAAGCCAATTCTATATATATGTGTGTATATATATGTTTAGTGTGCGTATATATATGTACGGACAGGTTATTATTCATATTGCATGGAGATAACTATCAATTGCAGTTATGGGGTGGTTCAGCAAGGGGAAATTGACCTTTCACCTAGTTATGTTATTGAGAAGATGGTGTTTCTCCAACGACGAAAGAATCGTTGAGTTAATGCATACATGTATATTCAGGGAAAATTATGAACTGTGTTGAGGAAGATTAATTAATTAACTTTTTCCTTGTTATATAATACTGTTCTGGGAGAACTCTGTCTCATCACGTACACTAACTTAAAAATCTTGATGTACGGCCTAACCGTTTCCCACAGTCTTCAGACAGAAGTCAATGTGGAGAAAATTTATATATCTACATGTTTGTACGTATGTATGTATATGTATGTATGTAATACTTTGAACCCAAAGATCAATATGATCGTATGTATGCTGTATTGTTTTCTATTCATGAATAATTTATTATATGATCACTAAAAAGTAAAAACCTAAAACTAATATACATAGCTTTTGAATTACATGCTCTAATATATATATATATATATATATATAAGTATATATATATATACATTCTTATGTGTGTATACATATATGAACTTCTGCAGAAAATTATTATCGATGTTGATCGTCTTTGCAACATTATATATTGTATCTGTTTAATTCCCATATTTATCGTCTAAATTCTTCAATAACTAGTTTATAGTGTGTTGAATATTAATCTGTAACTTGATACTGCAACTTATAAATTTTGATGAATTCGGGATATATATACATGCAATATCCAGTATAATTTTCTTCAGATAATCATCTTTGAAAGCCAGAATTTTAAATAAGATAATTATCTATTGAGTTAATTCTAATTCTATAATTCCTAGAACAGTAGCCTAGAGAAAATCATCACCACAATCAAGAAATGCTTTCTAAACAGTAGTACATATATGTATATATATATATACACACTAATTAAAGTCCATATATATATCCTATATATTTTTTATCATTACTGTTACCTATTTTATTAAGATTTTCACTGTCCCATCATGTGCTTGAATGTTATCATGATTAATGTAGTTTATTTGGGATTCCCATGCATTCTGTATATCTAGCTATAGCTGGTTGTTATATATATTTCAGATTTCCAAAATCATGCCTCTTTACATCCCTTTTACCCCATGAAAAACACCAAAAGCTAGTACTTAGACTTCTTAATCTCAAGGAAGCTTTATCCACAATTTGCACATATACATGCGCAGTCTTCATTGAAAGGCGCATAAAATTCAAATCTTGTTCATTGAGAATCATGTGAGTACTTTTCAAGAGCCCCAACCCTGTGTAACTATTGGAGTATAGAACATGAAAGTGATATGCATTTAAATTTCCTATTAATATACCTACTGTATTATGTCATTGTCCAAGACTTGAGGAATAATTGACACATATAGATATTGCTTTAAAAAAAAAAAAAACAAGAACAAGAAGTAGTTTTTCTTTTAGTAAATATATATTTTGATAAGATTTAATTATATATCTAGGGTGTGTTTGGGATCAAGTTGAAACTCAAAGTTTTAACTTTCTACAGTGCGAAGCTCTTACATGCTACAATGTAAAACAAAAGTATGTAACAATGTAAAACTCTTATATACTATAGTACTTAATTCTAACTTCAAATTGTAACTTAATTCCCAAATATACTCTTAAACCAGTAGTACAAGTCATGAGAAATAATGAGGAATATCATAAGATGAATATATTTAATATATAAATTGATGCAATTGTTAAATGTAATAAACATAAGACAGATAATCGTTTGTTAAACCTAATTAAACTAGGTATATATTACAAAAAAGGACGTTCTTTTGCAAATACCAACCAACCAAAAGCATTGAATTTTTAGTCTACTACTTATATGTATTTATGTACCACTATAATATCAATGTGATACCCTAGTCTAAGAACACGAGACTTACTCACTTTGGGACCATTTCTGCCTTAATCAATGGGATATATCCTTTAACGTGCAATTAATCCGGATAAGTGGAAGCAGCTGGCTGCTATATATATATATATATATAAAGATAAAAAGATAATGAAATAAATAATAAGGGTAAAAAACAAAGTTAACCAACTTCATAAATACACTAGAGATCTATATAAAGTTAAGCACAAAGGTACATAAACGATCTTTTACAGCAGTACTACTGAAAAATTTCTGAGCATTTACCTGCAAAGCGTGCCTAACTAATCAGCAGCAGCCAGCACCAATTACACTTATAACATTAAAGGGATATTGCAAAGTTAAGTATATTAGTGAAAAGAAAACAAAGATGCAACTTTTTGAACTGTATCACCAAAGCTACATATACCTAGCCTTGAGCTATATATATATATATATATGTATATGATCTAAAAGAACTGCGCTAATATGGGATCGTGTATATAGAGATAAAAGGGTGTATTTCTACATCCGTCAATTAACAAATTTAAGATGAATTGACAATATATATTTATCACTCATAGGAAGCTGAAAACTGAAGAAGAAATTAATTAGAAGTAAGGGTAGACAAAGATGATATAAATCTCCATTTTTTATATTGTATTATACACAAACTGAAAATATGATAAATCTAATTAGACATTGAATTTAACGTTTTTGCACCCTCCATCTTCACATCACATATAAAATTCCTTACAACCCCCCAAAACCTGAACAAGGCAAAACAATACTTTTATGTACTAGTCTTCAACCTTGCTAAAAATCCAGTGTACTCATCCATTGCAATTTGAGGAGTACTATAATTTTAATGAAGCTTTGGTGCTCTCAATTAGTGATATAGCACAAAATGAAATCCAGGAAAAAAAAAATTCGTCTCCAGTGTTCATTCTGTGATATCATTAATTGATATGGTGTAGCACTCATTAGCTAAATTAAAATTAAGGGTCCAAATCAAAAGACAAGGAAGCGGATTTTCCCTTGCGTGAAAACTCTGCCGGATTAATGTTTGTTATTGGCAGTGAAGAGGGGTTATTGGGCAATCTTACTTGGTGATGAAATGGAACTGAAGAGGAAGGAATTAGATGATGTTGATGATGATCATGATGAGGAGTAGTCGTAGTGGTACCGAGTAGTGAAGCCATTGTAAAATGATCAGTGGACTCTTGATCTTCTTTTGGACAGTACTCCATGTTCACACCAAACAGCCTAAGGCGCTTCGACGGCGCCACCGGTGGGGTAGTGCTTTTCCCATCGTGGTGGATGCGGCCGACCATTGCTGCCGCCGCCTCTCCCATAGGTATAGATTCAATTACCATTGGAGAGACTAAGTTTCCTGACATTTTAACCTGGTAATTCATGCTGTAATGATCATGAATACCGCTAATTTGATGTTGTTGATGATGACGAGGAGGAAGAGGACTATGATGGTGATATTGATGATGAAGATAAGGATACTGAATGTCGTAATTGAAGTGAAAATTCTCATGCTGCTGCTGCCGCGGCGGCATCGGCAGCGAGTAGGGTAGTCCTCCTCCACTTCCGCCACCACCAGCACCCCATCGAACCGACGACTGCGGATAAGGCGAGGGATATTGTTGAAGTTGATGATGATGATCAATTGGGAAGAGCGAATTGTGATTAGGCAGTGCATGATAATGTTGATGAGGGCGTCGCCTCCAATCTATGTACAACTGGCCCTTACAGGAGTCGCCGACGCCGCGCTCGAAGGAGACAATGTCGCCGGCATCAAGCTTCTTCTCCTTGACGAAGCGGCTCCACCCCTTGGTCATGACGTAGCTCTGGCTGCTGTTCCAGTACGAGTACCTGAACCGCCACGACTTGCCGTTCCGGTCCTCGAAGTTGAGCAGCAGCCCCTTCTCGTTCGCCGCCGAGTCCAACGGAAAGTACTTCTCCGCGTGCTGCTTCGGAATCACCAGCCTGTTCAGCTTCCCCACGTCGCTCGGCGTCACCACCTTGTCGAACATGTGCTCCCTCTCCCCTCCACCTCCTCCGCCGCCGCCGCCGCCACACAACCAAACCCCACTATGATTATCATTATTATTATTATCGTCGCAGATAATAACTCCCTCTTCGCTGTGACTTGTACTGGTACCACTTTTCAACGACAAGTAGTCCATAAACTGAAGATTGTTTGTGTTGGTGTTGGTGTTGGTGCTGGTGCTGGCATATCCAGAAGATGAAGCGGAAAACGACAAAGGAAGATAAATATGGGTAGCGATATTTCTTACCTCATCCTGATCTTCTTCGTCTTCTTGATCTTGATGCTGATCATCATGAGCTTCTTCTTCTCTATTATCCGAGTATTGATCATCTCTTTGATGCTCTTGCACAAACTCCATTTTTTGTTGACCCAAAATGCTACTTTTTTAGATATACCTTAAATTTTCATACACCGCATCTGATCAGAAATTTGGTCAAAACTTCAAAACCCTACAAGGAAAAGATGAGGAAGAGGAAAAATTCACGGTAAGTTTTTGGTTCTTTCAGATCTATCTGAGACCCAGATAAGAAACTAAAGGAAGCTTTCTCTTTCTCTTTCTATCTTTCAGTTATCTTCTCTTAGTAGAATTACTAGAAAACAAAAGGGAAGGGTCGGTGCCTTCTTCTTTGACCGCAAGTGAGGCAATGAGGAATTCTCAAACCCTAAGTACTAAAACCGAATATTAAGGCTATGGATGATAGAGGTGGACAAGGAAAGTGTATTAATCCAATTAGTTGTTGTTGTTTTTGCTGCTGTTGATAATATTGAACAAAAACTATATGGCATAATATTCCCAAAAGGAGGAATATCAATCAAAGATAAAAGGAAGAAAAGAAAGAAAGAAAAAGCGAAGAGAGAAATCGAAAAGACCTGTGTGGTGGTGTCTTAAAAATTAAAAATTACAATTAAAATTAAAAATTAAAAATTAAAAAAAAAAAAAACCTTTACTAATTGACTGCCGTTGGAAGCTTCTTAATTTCACAACAATGTAGAGGTGAAGCGGCATTTTTCTTCCTTCCTTACATTTTTCTTCTTCTTTTTTTTTTTACCAAAAAACCAAAAAAAAAAAAAAAAGTAAACACAACTGTTTTGAGGGTGAGAGAGAGAGCAAGAAAAGTTTATACGTAGGGGCCCATGAACGCGATGTGGTTTTGATCATGTGAGCTCGTCCTTTTCATATATATACAGTTTTCCTTTTTAAAATCTTAATGAATGATTTGTTTTTTTATTTTGGTACCCAAATAAAATAAGCCTTAGTAATTTGCTGATGAATCACTCGCTCCTTCCACCCTAAAAAAAAAAAAAAAAAACCCATGAAGGCAAACAAATAATTTGTTTTTTTAATTATTTTTCATCTTATTTCTAATATAACAATTACTTTTAATAAAATTAAAATTACTATTAACATATATAATTGTTGTTTATCTATAGAAGCCATTTGGAGTAGGGAGGGGGCAGAGCTAGTTGGGTTGGAGTTTTTGACTTTTGGGATTATTGATAATATTGCTGGTCCTGCCAGTGGGAAAAAGGCAGCACCTCCTCGTTCGAGCGCGCACACATAAAACACCGACCTGTGTAGTTGCAGGCGCCTCATGATAATTCTGATTCGTCTACAAAAAGATAAACAAATAAAACGGAAAGGAAAGATAAAACCCCCTCTCAACTAAATAAGGTGATAACCACTGGTGCCATGAGGGCAAGAGAGTGATTCGGGGATCAATTCCTCTCATCGGAGTAAGATTGTAATTATGTCTTTTAGTGATCCTCTCGAATATGATTTAGGGCGATTATTATTTGAGCTCTTTTAATACTAGTAGAAAGCTTAGACTAGATTCTCTTACTGTTTTACTTGAAATCTGAATAGATTTCTTTTAAGGGGACATGAGGATACTGAACCCATTTTTTATTAGAAAAAAAAAAAAAATAAGTGATAAGAGGCCAAACCTTGTTACCTCTAGGCATATGTGCTTTACTTTCATCCTCAATCCTCTTAATTTTCTCTATTGTCCCTTTATGGAAATTATATTGTTATAGTTTTTGCGAGAGTTAATTGGACTTGTTCTGGGCAATTTACCCTTTCTGTTTATAACTGTTTTTCTGTCTAATGTAATAGTTTATTAGTTGTGGCTAGACTCATTTAATGTCAAATGGACTAGTCTCTGTAGCAATAGTAATTATTTGGCATTAATTGGTGCCTTAGATAGGAAATTAAAAGTCTACATGTACAAGTCTGTTAGTTCAATTTTTTTGTGGTCCAAGTTGATTAAACGTCTCACTTGAATTAGAAAACGAGGGGTTTGGACAGAAGTTCCAAGCAAGAAGTTATAGTGTACGCTACAGAGTTGTTACATATAGGGTTATTTAATGAGATTGACGATTAAAACAAAAAAGGGAATGAACTAGCAATATTAATTGAAGTTCTAGATCAGGTTGTGATCCTTTTGGAAATGCGCACGTGGCATAATTATATTATAGTTAATTAAGCTTCCGCATCTAATTCCCTTTCAAGCTATATGTATATTTGGTTTTAAGTACGCAAAATTAGGTTAGGAATGAAAAAATATATCAAACTAATTCACCTTTTTTGTTTCTTTTTCTTTTGCTTTGTAATAATGAGGACCGTGAGCTATGAAGTAGAAGAAGAAAAAGGAGCTGGGTTTGGTAATTTTAGACTTATTTTGTTTTATTTTATCTGTTGTCTAGGGGTGGTTTTTCTATAACGTCTTATATGTAATTATCAGATTAGAAGATGCACACACTGCAGAGACAGATCTTTGGGAATTGCGACTGTCATATTATATGTACGCTACCTTCGCCATATTGTCATGGTCATCACTTACCTTGTCTTATTGTTCGAAGGAAAATTACACCAACTATTACGGTTTTAATTTTTGATATAAGTAAATAGTAAATTTTATAAGCTGTTTTTAGAAAGTAAGTTAAAACTGAGAGTTAAAATTGAAAGTATTGTAGTATACGAGGGCTTTACACTTTAGTTTACTTTTACTTTACACTGTAACATGTGAAAGTTTTATACTATTTGAGCTTGAACTGATGAGTTGAAACTGAGTTTATTGAAAATACATTCAAAATATTTAAGTACATAATATGTCTGAAATTACATATTCTTTTTAGACACTTAAATTTTTAATTTTTTCTTCTCCTTCTTCTTTTTTTTCTTCCCATTTTTTTTTTTTTGTTCTCTCTCTGTCACTTTGTATTTCACTCTACACCATTTTATACAAAAATAAATTTTATTTTCATTTACGTTGGTTGTTTACTAAACACTATTACATTTTGTTCTATTTATTTTTATATTCTCAATCGATGATGACCTAACTAATTCCCTTTTTTTCTCCCTTCTTTAAGTTAGGTTTTTTTATTTTTATTTTTTTATTCCTAGTGAGAACCTCCACCAATTTCAATAGTATACATTTGAAATCATTAAAACTTGTCAAAATTATTTTTTGTTAGATATGACAGATGAAAAATAAATATCTACAATCTCTTTTTCACTTCCTCCTAAAAAAATTGTCCTTTTCTTTTTCAAACTCTCTGTGGTAATATATATATATATATATATATATATATATATATATATATATCTTTAGTCTATATGTTTTTAGTGTTAAATTTAATTAAAAAACACATCAAAATTTTAAGAAAAATAAAACTAACAAAATGATTTGTATATTTAACGTTTTAAAACGATATATTTTTTTTTTTGGGAAAGGTTTAAAACAAGAGTTTAATAGAGTGTATTTTCATATCCTAGTAGAGAATCGGATAGATATTAATCTGTCTTATTAGTAGAATATTTTCTCATATCCTATCGAGTTTTATTTTTATTTTTTATACAGAAAATTTAAGTATTTCGTTTTTTTTGGTAGAAGTATTTTTTTTTAAATATAATTCGTTAGTGAACTGATTATTACATTGTACATGTCCCTATTTAGCCCTCAACTCGTTGCTTTTTGGCAATTAAAAAAAACTGATTTTTTTAGGAAACTAATTACAAAAAGCGTACCAATAAAAGTTTCGTCACGCGCGCATATAGACCGACGTTATTATCAATAAAGTTCTTAGTTTGTAATCGCCGACATCAGAAAGAAATTAAAACAGTCTCTTAATTAAATGCTCACATGTTAGGCTATTTAGGAAGTTTGAAACTAAACACCTATGTGAGAAAGCAATGTGTGGTCTGGAGAGGTTTAGAGTTATTTATTTAAGAAAACATGCAGTAACAGCAGTGTTTATTAAATAAGTGGATCTGTTCAATCCAATCCGGATTAGATTGGATTGTCTATAAAAATTACAGATTAGTTTTGGATTGGAAAAATCCCGACCTAATACGTACTGATTGCATTAATAATTGAGTATGTCTCAATCCGTGTAATTTTTTTATCTGAACTTTATATATTATATAAATCATATTTACATATAGGTATATGTATACAAAATTTTAGTAAATTTTAAACCTATACTCACCTACCATATTGTGTTTAAAGTTTACAAAGACCAACATTATTCACTCATGACATTTACTCATGTCTAAAATTTATTAAAGCATGCTAGTTGAAATGTTGTAATGCTAAAATTTAGTTTGTTATCAAAAACTTGCATTTAATTAAGTTGAAATGTGTTGGATTTTATTGAATTGTTATATTATATTATATTATGTTAATTTTAAATTTTAGTTTTTTAGAAAATTAAAAGGCTCAATTCGTGAATCTGCAAAATACAATATGCAAAATTCGTAATATAAATTTTGCTTGTATACGTTCTGCATTTTTTTTAAAAAACAATCGAGATAGGAGATTTAAGAATGAGATCAGATATACGATTATCGCTAGGCACTTGTAACGACGTGTAAAGAGAGTGATCCATTAATTAACTCATTCAGTGATATAATTAATTATATAATTTTTCTTCATTTTCGCATTTTTACTTGCAATGATGGTTACAACTTATACGTTTGAATATCTGTTTAGTAGTAATCGCTGAATTTTTCTTTCTCTACAGTTACGTGTAGTCATGATCATATGATTGGTGATTTCAATTTTCAAATAGCTAGGTTCATGTGTAACACAAACCCCACAGATTCCCTATCAAGGAAGCAACTCAAGTTACGTATTAGAAATATTGCAATTATATATGCCGATTATTTGTATGACCACTCACCAGCTTTTGTACTCATACGTGTGTATATACTTATGTATCTATATATGTATACATATATATATATATATGCACACACGTCAAGCAGAAAAATTAAGTCATATTTCAAGTGTATATGACCATAAAACGTCTCAAGATCAAGATTAACACTTCAAAATACTAGACTTTTAATCATAACAATTTTTAAAATAACTTTTAGTCACAACAAAATGTAACTAATATGTATTTAGTTATAACTTTTAGTTCAATTTTTGTTATAACTAAAACTTTAACCCCCGGAGCTTTAATTCACAGAAATATTTATGACTAACACTCCTGTGTTTAAAAGTTTTAATCATTTCAAAATTAAACTAAAAATTGTAGCTAAATACATATTAGTCATAACATTTTATTGTAACTAAAAGTTTTAATATTATGACTAAAAGTTTTACTAAAAATTATTACAATTAAAAGTTTACTTTTTGTTACGCAACATACGTCTTGAATTAGGAGGGGAGTACCCATTCTTTAATTGTAATCAAAGATGGAATAGTATATATGTGAAGCCAGGTCCCTATTTTGGGACCTCTATCTCTGCCTTCAATAAATCAGTTATTCAGATGTGTGTATGTGTGTGTATATATCCCTCCTTAGACTAATATTGTTGATCATATTTTAAATTCAGGGTATTTCTCTTTCTTAACGAATTCTTACAGAAAAAAATACAATTTGTTTTTACCGATAAACATGGTGTTTTAGTCATTGACTTATGATTTTAATGATTTATGACTGTCTATGTTAAGAATTTATGACATGCAATATAAAGCTGCTTTTAACTACAAATCAAACAGTTAAAAAGTTAATTTAACAGCTAAAACATCCAAACTCTATCGATAGAACAAAATTTTTTCTCCATCACAAAAATTTTCTAATGATATTTAGGATATAAATCATGTGTATATACCTTTCGTATACATGTAAAGGAAGACATGTATATATGTGTGTGTATATAGGCTTGGGGGCTAGCCTAGGGACTAGGGTTTAGGACCACAAACCTAGAGATGAGTAGAGATTGAAGGGAGAACCAACCAAACCAGACTCATACAGAAGTATACACTCCGGTCCAGTTGGCGGTTTCCTTGCTGTTTCATCATTATTCCTGTGATAGCCTTTTGTCCCCATCCCTCTCTGGCCATACCACGTCCATAAATTGCTCCCCTCCTCATCATCATTTTCCAGCCACTTCCACCTGTTCCATGTACTGCTGTTTTCCTTCTTTTTTTTTTTCTTGTTGTGTGTCCAATATTATTTTAACAATAATTCCTTTTAATTTAGCGTTTTTTTCATTAGTAATGTAGTTTTTTTTTTCTTGTTTTGTGTCCAATATTATTTTAACAATAATTCCTTTTAATTTAGCATTTTTTTCATTAGTAATGTAGAAAAACATGCCTGACCAATTAATATATAACATGCATGTGTAATGCATGCTTTTTGGGATTTTTTTTTGGATGTGTACATAAAATTGCATATACACATTAATTAATTAAAATGAGCTAATTTTGAATGATTATGAAAAAGTAGAAGACTGACTATGTTGGGGCAGGGTGGAATGCTCTTAAAATAATTTATTTCTTATACCTTTGTTTTAGATTAATTCAAGAACTATATTTTTAGTTTTCGATCTCATGAAATATATACATTTAAATTAGATCTAATACATAAATTTATACTTTATCTTAGTCAATAGACAATTTTGACATTTAAAATAACCAACTTATATTTAAGTAAAAGATTAAAAAAATTAAAGCTTTCAAAAAATAAAAAAACAAAAATAAAAACATACAAAACACTTATTTCTGAAGGTATTTTAAACATTTTTTAAGGCAAAAACCTTAGTATAAATTTTTTTTAAGTCTTTAAAGTTGTTTTCTTTTACTTTGAGGGTATTTTGGGCAATTTTTTAGGTTAAGATTGAAAATTGATTAGAAAAATGTATAAATTTATGTATTAAATCTGATCTGAAAGTATAAATTCGATAAAATCAAAAATTAAAGATTTATTATTTAAATAAATTTAAAATACAGGTATAAAAAAGATAAATAACCTATGCTTTTATTAGGCCCAGAATTCTAGTTAAAGGGCAATAATGAATAATTATGAAAAGTAAATATGTTTCATTAGGGGAAACAAAAACTAGAAAAGAAGGTAAGGTACTCTACATATTGACTTTCAGCCTGGTTAATTATTCATGTTTGCTATATACACTACCACTGGCGGAGCTATGTTTTAATTATGAGTGGGGTACTCATTTTTCAAAGTTTAACTTTTCACCCTTATTTTATAGTTTAAAATCTTAGTTACTTCTTATTACCTCTCATGAAATAATGAAATAATGAAATATATTGTTGTGTCTTAGAAAACATAATTTAACTATGTTGTTATGCTTTTATTTTATAAAAAAAATTATAATTATACTACACTCAATCATTGAAGCATATAATTATATTTTCGGTCAATAAAATTTTATTTTTAATTACCTATATAGTGGCCCACTGAGAAAATTTTCTGACTTTTGCACTGTATACTATAACTTTTAAAAGTTTATTTAACGTGATATAATTGTGTATACACATATATTCATTTATTTAAGAATAGACATTGACATCATACGCATGCCGAGAAATAGTACCACGTATATATAAGTGGACCTACACTATATATAATGTGCTAATATGCATATGTGAATCACATATATATAACGTTGCGTGACAAAACATAATTTTTGGCTCATTTGTGAACCCAGCTATTTGAATTTTAACCGTAGAAAGCAACATATCGATGAGTCTACATCACGTACTAGTGGCATCTACACAAATGGTGACGATGATGATGATAGTAGCCAAGCTATCAAAGTAGAAATCTGCATGCATGCTCTCATGTACACACACATATATATATACACATATTGTACACCACATTTTATATAAATAGATATATGATATCGGCCATAACTGATTGAGTGATACAAAAGTGGAAAAAATTACCACACGGCAAATGGGTTATACGCATATACATGTACATATACATAACAACATGTGGGTGGGAAAGTGGGGCCCATGTGTGAGCTAAGGGGGGACACAACACAAGCATATCAACCAAAATGGCTTGAGATTGGACTGGAGTGCACTAGTTAAAAATGAATGGAAGGGCGAGACTACCCAAATAATTCCTTTTTCAAGTCATGTAATGTGTGTGTGTATGTGTGTGTGTGTGTGTGTGAGGACAAGCATAGTGGAGTGGGGGCGGCAGTACATGCATATAGCTGATCACCCTAATTGGCACCCCCATGGCAGACGAATCTGCTGCATAATATTGCAACAGAAAGCAGCATATTTACAATTATACAGTTCAGAGCCACCATTCCCTTAATTCTATTTTTCATTTTTCTACTGTTTTTCTTTTGCTTTTTTAACAACACAAAGAAAAGATTGTTAACCCCACACTAATATTTGGTCTATAATGATCAACAGTGTTTGCCTAGAGCTACACAGTAGCTGATCATTCTGATGATGTCTTCTCTCTCTGAGAAAACCGTTGGGGTCTTTCTCTCCCAGCTCAGCTCGCTTGTTAAATCGCTTTCCTTCTCCATAACACAATTAGGGTCCCTATCTAGGGTCGTCATAGACTAATAGCTCTATATACTTAGCTACATATATATATATATATAGCTCTTTCTCTCTCTTAGCTCCTTTATTTAAGTAGTCATGTTTTTGAGGGTATAGCATGATATTATACCACATATATAGCTTTTATATTTACTCTCTTCCCTTTATTTGTACCTTTTTTCACTGCATCATTATATGAGCAAAGTTATTATAGCGGCATCTGCCAACCTGTAGTCCCGAATAAGGCCATGCCTTTAACTTCTTTATTCGCACTTGACTTTATATATATATATATATATATATATATATATATATATATATATACACACACAGTTTTCTGATCATCCGCGTTGAAAAAAAGCAACAAT
Source organism: Artocarpus hirsutus (assembly GCA_946598075.1). Classification (NCBI taxonomy): domain Eukaryota; kingdom Viridiplantae; phylum Streptophyta; class Magnoliopsida; order Rosales; family Moraceae; genus Artocarpus; species Artocarpus hirsutus. Next base: position 70,912 of record CAMOHE010044089.1, read on the forward strand.
ATTGTCCAACAATTAATCTCTATGTAGGCCTTTTGAGTCAAGCACATGCTAAAAAAATGGTGTCCATTTATTCTTACTCCTACAATGTTTCAACTTTACTAAAAAGAGATAGATAATTAGCCAAAAAAGCTAAAAATGCCTTTATTCACAAAATAGTGCTTAACGACAGAGGGAGAAAGCGATCAATTGAAACTATTAGCTAGCTAGTTGATATCATATAATTTTCTAATTTTTGGTAATGGTCCTATATTTTGAAATATACAATTATTAAGCATAGCGCAATATTTGAGCTCAAAGTTGAAAGTAATTTGCCGAAGATCTCCACACATAAGTGTGTAAGTTATCTTTTATGTATGTTAACTAGATCAAATGGAATACAATAAGATAGGATGGGACGTCAGTTTGAGAGGTGTGAGTTTATTCTTGTATCATATACAACATAACATTAATTGTGAATTTGACGAATTTGTTTGTATTGTTAATGAACTACAGTACTTGGTGTATATATAAATAATTATTGCGGTTGTTAAACTTTCAATTTTCTACGCTTCCACAGTTGACGGGAGCTAAGGTTTAGTACAAGATGGGACTTCTTGATAATTGACTTCATACTTTTATTCAAATTTTGCCGGCTATATCAAACAATGAATTAATTGCTATCTAAGGCTCCTTATTATCGTCGTGATCTCCAACTTAATTTCATACCATATGTTGTTATTCCATGAAAATTAATGAGTACCTTTAATTATTTAATTTTGACTTCCAAGTTCTTGTACATTCACGATCCTAATCGATCCACTCGAGGTTGTGAAGTCAGTTATTGGTGGATTGAGATCCTCCATTTAATTTTTGGCATCCTATATAGTGTTTAACCTTCATATTATTGCACGTCATTTAATAAAAAGTATCTAAAAGTCAATTAATCATTTTAAACTTTTTAAATGGTGTGTCATTAAGGGATTGATTAGACATCATTCGATATAAGATTTAAATCTGACCAATTGTCCCAAATCCATATGAAAAACTGACGTCTTTGTTGTAATTTTAGGGCCTATTGGGAGGGGTTCTTAAGAGTTACTTCTAGCTTTTTTAGTCTAAAAGCTGCTTTGGAAGCATTTAGATGATTTATCATAAGTGTTTTAGCTCTCCAGAAGTACTTCCAATTAAAGTCACAAAATATAACTTTTCAAAAAAGTACTTCTGAAATAAACTTTGGGCCGTTTGGTAGGATTTCTGCTTGTGCTTTAAGTGATCAGTAGAAGAAAAAAAAAACAAAAGTTGTGGCTTTTCGGTGAGTATTTGGAATTATATATTTAAAAAAACTTAAATAGGTCAAAATGGCATTAAACATTTTTAATAAGTAATAAAAATGTTATAATGAAGTTTGTAATGTCTTATTCAAACTACGGTACAAGTTTTAAAATCTGTTTCAAAAGCACTTTTTTGAAAAGCTACCTTTTGTAACTTTGACTAAAAGTACTTTTGGAGAGCCAAAGCATTTCTAACAGATTATCTAGACACTAAAAAACAATTTGTGGACCCAAGAAGTCAAAAGCAGCTTTTAAGAAGCCCTCCCAAACATGCCCTTACAAACTAATTGTACCAGAATATTAATAACACATTATAAACTTAATATAATGTTTTTGTAACTTATTAAAAAAATCTAAAATCACTTTGAGTCATTTAAGCTTTTTTAAAAATATGGTTCTAAATACTATTGAAAATCAATGGTTTTTGTTTCTCCTCTTCAATTAACTACAAACACTAGCAAAAACTATACCTAACAACCTTTTAATTGGATAGCTAGAAACTATGCTATTGTAGTGTACACATGTCACGTACACCGAACTAGGTAGTGACGTGGTGGATAAATTAAAGTAATTAAACCAAATTTTAATGAAAATTACCAATTAAATAATTTTGAGTTATTTAAGAACGTGACAAATTAACCCCTTTTTAAAGCAATTATCATTGAATTAAAGCGGGTGAAATGAAATAAAATAATAAAGACAAATAAATACAGGTTGGGCCCCATCGGACCTACATTTGTGCACACACATAATATCGACAACAATATATTACAACCACAGTCCAATACGACAAATAAAATTTAAATATTACATGCCTTAATTCAATAAACAAATAACCTAAATAGGGTCCCTATTGTTCTCGAGTCCGCCTAGTAGACTCCTAATCGACCCTAAGCTGAAGTTCACCTAAAAGGGGGAAAGCTTAAAATAAAATTAAAAAAAATGAGTAAAAGGCTCAGTAGGACTAAGCTTTTGAAAACAATAAATTGAATATAAAAATTTAACATTAACACATAATTTATAAAAGACAATAAACAAATAAAATTCATTCTTACCAATTTAGTCTATTGTTCATCTAGAAATAAACTCATTATTGTTATCTTGGGTAAACCATTAATAACACTACCATGTAACTCAGTTGGGTTTTGGGACCTGCCCCCAAGATCGTTCTCTACATGACCCGATCTTTAAATATGGCATCATGCCTTATATGTGTATCATTATTTCAGGTCTCACATTACCGAGTGTGTTCATTTACATTTATTATGCCATTCATTATGATCATCTCATCAATCAATAATTTATGAAAATAACCAATAAATTCATCACAATCTTTTCTTGAAAACATTTTAAAGAAAATCATTTTGTGGCCAAAACCCTTTTTAAAACATGGCTAACAAAGAAAGAGGTTTGGAGTCTTACCTCGATATCCCATACTGATGCTCAATATTGTAGTGCAGATCCGCTATACATTAGCTCTACAGAACCACGAACAACCTTAAAGGTAAGCGAATGTTCATTAATATCTAACTTAGAGTACTCTACAATACTACACTATCTGATGGTGTCTTAGTATGCCTTTAATGATCACAAAATCATATCATAAGGTCAAAGTCTTTATTTAGGTTTTAAACGATGAAAACAAGTGAAAAACAATAAATTTCACAAAGCTCGGTCAGCCTGTTGAACTTCCTAGCCTGGCTTATCAAACTCCACAGTTCGGCCTACTGGCCTTACAAAACCAACTTGTTAAACTGGTCCAGGTTTAGCTTGCTGACAATATGAGTCTGGCATGTCGAACTCATGAATCTGGCCTGCTGATGCTCTTAATTAGCCTGCGAACTAGCAAAATCTAGAAGGTTTGAGACTTCAAGTCTCAGCATTCTCGAGCTCAAAATCCCATTTCTAACATGTTTTTCAGTCCCCAAAGCATGCATAATGTTCATATATGATAGAAAAACATATTAGAACACTTTTAACACTTCTAGAAACTTAAGATTACACAACCTTATTTAACAACATTTTTTCAAAACTCGTCGTGGTTAGGAGAGGAAAAAACACAAAAAGCACACCTAAAAATACGAAAACCGTCGTGGTAGTAATGCGGGACTTTACACGATGATTTTTAGTAAAAATCGTTGTGGTAGGTGTAATTTTACACAACGATTTTTAACATGTTAAAAACTGTCGTGTAAGATTTAACCTTTCACAATAGTTTTATAAAAATCGTCGTGTAAGATTAACATTTCATGACAGTTTTTGATAAAAACCGTCATGAAAGGTTCTGCATGTTCGAAATTTTTAATACCTTGCTCAAATTTAATCCCACACTAACGCCATGGCCTTCCTTATTTATTTGAAATTTCTTTAACTCAAGCCCACTAAGTCTCAAACCCACTTCTCTCTCTAACTCCCCCCTGACTGAGTCACCAACGAACCCAGCCCCCACGGCATTTCATCGACTTTGACATTCCTTTATCACTCTCTCCACAACCCCACCATCATTTGACCCAACCCCCAAGAAACCTAACGTCATTCACCACTGTTCATCTTTGTCCCTCAACATTTTACCAACTCCACATTTTTTAACTTGTCCCTTGATGTACCACCGACTCCACAGCCGTTGGTAAATTTCAAACCCTTTGTTTTAGTTTTAGTGTTATCGTTAGTTCTAAACTTAGTATTATTTGGTTATTTTAGTGTTATTTAGCTTCAGTATTAGTTTTAATATTAGTAATATTATTATGATGCCTAAGTATTAGTATTAGCTTTAGTAATAGGTTACTTTTTATGTGTTTGAGATGCCTAAGTATTATTGTGATGCCCACCACATGTTTGATGAAAAGCTTCTATGATTGTGTGTTTGTGTTTGTGTTAATTAATTTTATTTTCATTATTTTTGTTTTTCTTTCTTTACCTCACACATGATAGCATGCATGGACTTAGACACCAAGAATCCATCAACTCTTGTGCAAGCGTGAAAAAAGTACATGACTTTACAATGTAAATACATATATGATTTTGCAAAAATATTTTAGTTCAATGTAGTTATGTGATTTGGGTCCTATAAACCTAGATTGAAGGTTTCCTAGACTCAAGAAACCCAGATTTCAACTTTCTAAGAAAACGAGGAATTTGGAAAAAGTTTAAAATTTTAAAAAATAGAGTAACCAACCTCAAATTTGAGCTTGAATCGAGTTTGTTGTGGCTCAAACGCGTTCTTAGGCGTCAAATCCAGCTGAAGATTGAAGCTTGAGCTCAAAAAAAAATTTTTTTGGATCAAAATGAGAGAGGGAGAAGAGAGAGAAGGTAGAGAGAAAGAGTGATAGTGAGGGAAGGAGAGAGTGAGAGAGGAAAATAAATAGAAGAAGATGAGGGTGGTTTCTCAACCGTAAAACATTGTCCCGCACATGGTTTTCGAAAATGGACATATTAGGTATTTGACAAATTGTTTTGTTTTAAAATTCAAAATAACAAATAAAAATAACTAAAAGTCAAAAAATTTTAAAAATATCATAAAATGATTAATTAAGTTCAAATTAAATTAAGGCATACTAATTCATCATTTTACACACTAATCTTATTCAATTAATTTTTGGACGTTACAACGCACTATAAAATATAACTAATTCAAGCGTATTTTAATGAACTTTATTACACATTAGTCTTTTATTGTAGATCTTTCGCGGTTAGGAGGAGACACTTTAAACTACAATATTTGAATAGCTACATAAATAAGTAACCAATCAAATGGTATTGGTGAGTTTATTAATTAATTGTACAATTAAGAATTGTACCATATTGCGTTTTGCACAAACAAATATACATGGAAAGCATAACTTACACTGTATAGTTAAGGTTGAACTAATGATTCTTACTTATTCCTAGTCGAAAACACATGACGATGTTCTCTAGCTAGGTAGCCTAGCTACTTCTCTAAAACTTATTTTATTAATGCCTAAGTTCATCATAATGCGAGTGAAATGATCGAGGAGTACTATTGTGTAACATAGGTGGTCCAAAAATAAAAACCTTGTAGTGGCAGCTGAATAACTAGAAATCAATTTTGGAGCTAAATTTTCTTTTATGATACTAAAAAAAATAAAAATGTTTCAAAAATAATTCCGGTTCGTCAGTCATGATAGTGCATTTTATAATTATTTATGATAGTTATAATTGTTACTTGTATTAATTACCAACGTGACAATGTGATTTGAAAAATTTACTCTTAAATTTTCACATATATATTATTAATTTTTTACTAAATTTAACAATCAAAGGACGTGTAAGTGATGTATACAAGCTCGTCGCCAACTTTACTAACCATACTTACCCTTATTTTTTAGGAGAAAATGCAACACTTTATTAAGCATCAACCATAATAATTGAGGCTACAAATAGTGGACAGCCTCAATGCCCTATCAAACACGGTTCTATTCAAAACTGAATTTTTCAACAAGGGGCTTGTCTATTCCTACTACGAGAAATACCACCGCATACACCAAAGGGCATGGTTTGTGCATTAATATTAATCCCTTAATGCTTCTCTTTTCTACACGTATGTTTACATAAAAAATGTCAAAATTAAAAATTTATCAATAATTTAACAGTAAATACACACTTAAATTTATCTTATTATTTATTTTAAGGATTTAGAGCCTGTTTATAATGACTTAAAAAAATTATATTTTACATATTTACTCCAAAAGCTGATTTTTGACATGTTTATATAGACCCTAGAAAATACTTTTGATTTTTATATGCACTCTTGAAAGAAGCTAACCATTTGGTGTTTGCGAAAAAATGTGCTTAATAAAACTTTTCTGTTTACATTTTTGACCTTATAATATTGAAGAATAATAAATTGAAAATTCCATTCATATCTTTGAATTATACTACTTTTTTATTAATAAAAGTTTTTAACTTATTTAACCATATAGGTTTCAAAAACTCTTCTAAAATAAAAAAAAAAATCATATTCTATCCAAATACTAAATAAAAAGATCTATCTTCTATTTTTTTTTTCTTCCACTGCTAAAAAATAAAATCACGAATTATCCCGTCCCTTCAAATTCCAATCCAAGGCCAAAGTTGAAAAGTTCCACACGCAGGTTGGCACCGAATATATGGACCTAATTCAAGAGCCTGATAATTGATTGAAAGTTTGCATATCAATGTGGCCAATGTCTACTTGAGAGCGTGATCCACATGCAAACACCAAAAGTGGGTTTTGGAGAGAGTTGTGTGGGGGCTATCAATTCTTACATTAATAGGTTCAAGATATACATTTAGAGAGAGAAAGAGAGAGAGAGAGAGAGAGCACTTTGTTATCTAGGTTGACATAGCATGTGATTGATTGTGTCCCCATCAAAGAAAGAAATTAGACAGATCATGTGATTTTGTTTTAACTTTAAAGTCTCATCTTTCATTTCCGGTTCCTTTTCAACTAGAAAATATTTGTCCTTTCGAAAAAATAAAATAAAAATTAAAGAAAAAGAGTACTAGGAAAAATGTTTGTCACAGGAATTCTAGCAATCGATTAAACTCATAAATAGTACATTGGACTATACCTTTTTTAATTTTTTTCAAATTTGGCAGCCGAAGGGAACTCCTACTTGTAAAGTTCATTTATTTTCTCACCTTTTCATGCAACAGTTCAAGGGTGTTTGGCTAGTGATAAGAATCATTGATTAGAACTGTTTTTACTGTAGCATGTAAGAGCTTTATAATGTAGTAACTTTTTTTTCTTTTTACTGTGAGAGCTTTATACTGTTTTTAACTGAGTTTCTTATAATATTGTAAGTTTCCATGTCGAATTATACTCTGATGAATATTTACATGTGTTATGCTGATATAAGCTACATGTAAAACATCGTGTATGGATTTAGGGCCTGTTTAGTGCATACGATAAGACAATGTGGGATAAAATAGTCTCAAAGTTAGAGGATTAGATTAGAATATAAAGAATATGATAAAATTTTAACAAACATAATCCTATATTTTATGTTTTGTTATTAAAATAAGAGCCTTTTTGTAATTTTCTTTTCAAAATTGGAGTTCAATCATAATTTTTTAAAAGTATAGGGGAAAATATAATTGTTAAAATATTTAAAAATTACATTTTGACTTCTCATTTTTGGACAATTATAATTTAACACAATTTTATAAATTTTTACAAATAGGTCCGTAAAATTTTTCATAATATACAAAGATTGTGATTAATCACATATTTTAGCAAGGAATTGCCTAATCCCCTACCAAGGGGACTGGATAAAAGTTTATCTAAGCCGATCTTTAAAATCACAGAATAAAATATTAAGATTTAATATCTAATACAATCCTTTTTAATTTTATGCGCCAACATACCTTAGGTACAACATAATACCATGTGTACTGTCAAGATAGAATCCACGACTATTATTTGTTTGAATAATAAAGAAAAGATAGAATTATTTCCTTTTCCGGCTCTTTTATCGATATGTTTACCTATAAATTAAGAATTGATAATTTAGTTGGTCTGCATGAATTAGATAAAGACAAAATAGAATGTCAGTTATACTCTAGTATTTATTAATTCAATTAAGGCCGTAATTAAAACAATATCATCATTGATTTTGATTTGTCCCGCAATAAAATACAAGTTGCACTATCAAATTGTATGTAATTACAACCATTTGTGATATAATTACCCTTCATTATAGTATTCATAATTACAGTAAAGTCATAGATTCATTAAATCCTTCTAGTTATATTTTTGTCCATGACATCCATTAACTTTTTAATAAGCAATTTATTTATAATCATAAATATAAAAGAATATATATATATATATAGTGTCTCCAACTTACCTATTTTTTTATCAATTAAAATTAATCTCACCTATTGGCAAATCAAAAGACACATAAATGAATGTAAATCCATAAATCACGCAACATTAAGGTAAACCCCAAACGATGAATTAAAATAGAGTTTTGTTATTAATAATTTTTCAAGTCATTTTTTGAAATATGATAAGTTGTCCTATATGTATTTTATTTTTGGTTTTTTTTAATTATATAGGTTAATTTTGTGTGTTATGATTGTTAATCTAGTTGATTACTTCAGCGACTTATGGTTTGCGTCAATTTTTGGAATTAAATCTGGTGGATTATTGGCGTTAATTTACAACAGGCGGCGCCAATTGGAACCGAAATGAAAATTGGGCTGGAGTACTCTTCTAGATTAATATTTGTAATCTACCAGAAACACCATTTATGTTGGCGTTCTGACACTATAGCTTTTAAAAGGTATAGTTGTGAGTGGGCTGAGAGCAGAAGATGGGGAATTTTAGGCTCTAATTAATTTATGCCATAAAAAAATTCATAGAAAATTTCATAATTATGTCACATAATATGTTAGAATACAAAATACTTTTAAACTTTATTGTTTATATCAATTAAGATATATGGCTTTTTTGCTGAGATGTTTGTTGATCAATAAGGTATAATTGTCTAACAAAGTAATTTTATTTAAACAGCTTCACAGTGAGCAAGACTTTTTTAAAGTATTGTGAAGTTTAATTCATTAGGTTTTTTTGTCGCATCTTTTCTAAATATCTCTAGAGGATGCAACTGGCTTAATATGTATTAGCCACCCACCCCACCCCACCCCCCTCTCTTTGGGTCAATTTGATTAGTATTTTTCTATGGCAAAATTTTTCAATCTCATCCCAACAGGCTGACATGTCCACGATACCTTTATTGAATGGGTTTGGCCCAATATTTTTATCGAAGGGGTTGAGATTGATCTCACTATTATGCACAAAGTATGCAAAGGGCTAACACAAGCACAAGTATGGACACGATAATTGGCATAAAAATATTACTTTTTTAGTACGTGCTCTTAGGAGACTTATAAGGTACTTTTTTTGCTTAACAATATTTTATTTGATCTGAATTTTTGTTTGATAAAATTTTCAATGTTATAGGGCCTTTTTAATCATAGGCCATATGATGTGATAAGTTAAATATTTTATTATAGTCAATATTTTTTCTTGTTTATTTGTAATTTTGCTATTGAGCGTGATTCGAGCACGGTTAAAGCATGGACATATTAAGAGCATGAATATAAAGGAGTCGTGTGCCAAGCTTGATGTCATACATCATAAAGAAGCAAGATATGGACCGATATGATCGTCACACGGACATGACATTAGGCACTAATGGCCCAAAATAAATGGGCTAGCCCTACCCAAACTATTTGAGGTTTTATTTATTTAAAAATACAAATCAATTTTTTTTTTTTGTTGAAGTAATATGATTGTTTATAAATGCCTGTGAATAATAAATAACGTGCACTTGAACTTTGTTTCTACTTAATGAGATTCAGCTTCGCTTTCACAAAAAAAAAAAAAAAAAAAAAAATCAAAAAACCAAAAAACAAAAAAAAAAAAACAAAAAAAAACAAAATTATTTGAAATTGATTTGGCAAAATTTTACAAGCATTCATTGATTTTTGGTCTGTTTCCAATCATTTTAAAAGTTTAGGGATGTTTTTGTCATAATTAAAAAAGCCCTAAAAATATCCATATCAATTTAAGAATAATTCACTTTTCTTTCGATCCTTCTCATCAAGAATATATATAATTCTCATGACCAAATAATATATTCTGATCGGACGGTCCATTAGTGTACTGCAAGTTTGACCCCCTTTAAACTTACCTTTCTACAACATTTTCATGGTTTTATTTATATACTTTTTTATGTGTATGTATATCTTAAGAGCATTTGGCAATTCTGTTAGAAAAATATCCTTACAACTTGTTAAAAAATAGCAAAAATAGACAAAAGAAAAACAAAAAAAATAACACATAAATATACATGTAAAACCCTAGAAAGGAAAAATCACGAGTACAGACAATAACAAATCCACTATTTTAAAAATAATGTATATATATATGACCAAAACCCAAACAGGACCGTATCGGACCGCAAGGGCAAAGCCTCCACATCCTTAACAGAATTAGTGGTGGGTTACGAGATAGGGCCACTCGATTCCTTCGTTATACAAACCCCCAAAAAATCTCATAATTTTAGCTTCACTAAATATATCGCATTATAAACTTTTCAAGCCAAACCAAACAGAATTTAGGTTACCATACTCTAACACAATTAATACAGTGTAAAGTTCTCACATGATACGGTGTAAGGCAAAAATATCTTATGGTGTAAAGCTTTCGCATGCTATAATAAAATTGTTCTAACTTTTATTCTAATAGGGTGTTTAGGAAATGAATTAGAAATAAGAGTTATTACTGAATATACTGTACTTATGTGAGAGTATTACATTATAACATCTGAAAAATTTATATTGTTTGAATTAAAATTGAGAAGTTGAAATTTAAAATTGAGTTTGTCAAACACCTTATCCCTATGCCGCAAACACACTATTTCTTTGTTAATTAAAAAAAAAGAAAAAAAAAAAAGAAGAAAAAGTTAGGAAAGGCAAGTAAGTATATTCCATACTCCACTAACGCGTTAAGTGGTTGGCCTTCGGTCAAATGCAAAAGTGTGTTTGTAAGTTGTAACCAGTACTACTGTTTCGGTCTGCAAAAAGTAGACAATGACTCAAGTAGCAAAACGCGCCTCCAACAGAAAAACTCACTCCAACTACACGTGGCTTTGGGAGAATCCAAAACTCCCAGCCAATCAAAAACCACATTTCCCCACCCTCACTCCTCATCGATTGAATGCAGAATCTACAAAAGATTATGCTAACTTCTTGTACAAAAGAAAAACAAAAAATTAAAATTAAAATAAAATGGAAATCACCTTTTTTTTTTCTTTTTTGTTTAATTTGATTTTGTCATTATTTAGTTATTTATTTTCGGATTTTTAATAGAATTTTTGGTCTTAGTTAAAAAAACCTTATTATTTCAACAATTTTTCTTTGATTTATATAATATAAAACACATATTTTTGTCAATATGTTTCAATAATAAATGATATATCTTATTCTATTCATTTTTTTTTTTTTTTGCTAATGGTATATAATTTCGTCAAAACTTCAGTCTTCATGCAATTTAATCATAATGCTTACCTTCATCAAAAGAAATTAGTAGTATTCAACACAAGTTTTTTTCACCTAACAATTTTCCTTTTCTTTAACCGATTTTTATTATTTTCTGTGTAATTTTTTTATTATTTCATTTTTTTTAGGAATTTATTATTTCATTTTAATGCAAGTATGTACCACAGAGTTTTTTTAACCTAACAATTTTTCTTTTCTTTAATCAAATTTTATCATATTCAGAGTTTTTTTTTTTTTGCATTATTTCATTAAACAAATATTATTATTTATCTATCTATTTATTTATTATTTGAGCTATTTGCACCAACGGTCCTTTAACTTTTTAGAGGTGATGCTTTAGTCTATCTTTTCTAAATTTTGACAAAATGATCCTCCAACTATTGAACTGTTTGCAATTAAAGGTTTTCCGTCTAATTCTGTCAAAATTTTCACAGATTCGCCCACGTGACGAGTCACGTGACTCTTTTTTTACTAAAAGACCAAAATGCCCTTGAACTTGGAAAATCTTAAACTCCTGACCCAAAAAAAGGAAGAAAAGAAAATTAAGAAAAGGCAAACAAACGCATGCTAATAATATGAAGGAAATAACCTAAAGAATCAATACAAACCCATTAATCTATTACAAAAATATCAAACTAAAAGGCAAGAAGAACTCTATAAAACATTAGAAAAATGTGCAAGTTTACTCAAAAAATTAAAAATAAAAATATTGGCAAGGAAAAAAGGGCAATAAAACAAATACTTCTTGAGAAATTAAGCAAACGACAAATCCAAATCCAAATCCAAAGCTTAGATTCGCCAACAAATTGATTGTTGACAAGTCTACTCCCTCTTCGTTTGCAACCTTCTTCTTCTTCTTCCAATCTTAGCTCGCCATCGTTCTCTCCTCGAAGCTCATCCGCGACGAGATTGAAAGCGTTGATCCCTGGAGCATCGCATTCAAGATTGTCGGTGCCGTCCGTAACAACATCACTGTAGAGGTGGAGAAGAGGAAGGGTTGGCACAGTGCATGATGCCAGCGAATTAGACGAATTCAGTAATAGACCTTGTCGTCAATGGTGCACACGACCAAGCCGTGCAAGGTGGAGAAAGGAAGGTAGCAGTGTCGAAGGATGGCATAACGACAAAGGAACTATTCAGAAGGTTAGCCCCCTCTCTTCTTCATTTGTTTCTATCATTTTTTTAGAAGTCTACAACTTTTCTTTTCTTTTTTGTTTTTGTTTTCTCATTTTTTTCAATCTATTTAAATTTTTTATTAAACTCTATACTGCTATTCTTTTACTAAAATATCCTCCCACGTCTGTTTACATCTTTTGGTGATGATCGATTCCGTTAAATTTTTAACAAAATCAAACAAAAAAAAAACCTTTAATTGCAAACAATTTAAGAGTTGAAGGATCTTTTTGTTAAAATATATAATTTAAAAAAAAAACCCAACTACTGTCGGACTGCTGCCGGTGCAAATTACTCTTGTTATTTTGGTACCACTGGGAAAGAAACAATTAGAGAAGGCGATAAAGATCAAAGCGTCCGCTCGTCGAGCAAGAGAGAGGACGCTTGTCTTGCTCGGAATCTGAGGAAATCCCGGTCGAAGACCAAGAATAACAAGAATATATCATCTTCATTGTCATCATATATATATATATATATATATATATATATATATATATAGCTCCAAAAATATTCCCAAAGTTTGACCGTGGAATCTTTCTCAGAACCACTCGAATTACTGAAAACGAAATCATCAAATCCAATATCTCTAGGGTTTGAGATTTCTGGTTTTCCAAGCTACTGATTTTGTTCTAGGGTTTGGATTTTTTGATTTTGTTGAATTCATTTCTTTATTTATTTATTTCTTTGAATTTGAGCTGATAATAGTGAAACCATGGGCGAGCAATCTAGGGTTTCGGAGATCCATATCTCCCTCCGGACGCCGGCGTCGGAGGAGGCCCGGCCGTCGTATTGGCTGGACGCCTACGACGAGGACATTTCGTGCGACCTTATGGGCGAATTGGTGGATTTCGGCGACGCTTCGGTTTTGCCAGATTCGTTGGGGGACCGCCATGGGAGCAATTGCAACCAGGAAGAGGACGGCCTCGTCGGCGATTTCTTCGGCGGAATCGACCACATTCTTGACAGCTTTAAGAACGGCGACGGCCTCCTGGAGTTCAACGGCAATGGTTGCGGCCTCGGAGGAGAAAGCTTCTTGGAGAACGAGGGGGCGGCGTCCGCGGAGATGATGATGCAGGTCGATTCTTCGGTTTCGCAGCCCAATGGAACCTACCAGAACAATTTCCAAAACGGCCATGTTAAGCTGGCTAATGGCAGTGGGGAGCAGAGTCCTGCCCCTTGCAACGAGAATGGCGAAAATGGGATTCGGAAGTATGAGAATGGTGATGAGAGGTGTGGCAAGAGGGCTCGATTTAGCAATGGCAGGAGCGAGAGGCATGGGCAGGGCAGAGGACAGTACCACGGCCGGGAGAGGGAGAGGGATAGGGATAGGGAGAGATGTGCTGGCAGGAAGAGGGCGTGGGACTGGGACGAGATTGATAGGAGAGATAGAGATTACGTTAGGAGGAAAGAGCATTACAGTAACAATAGGAAGGACGGTAGAGAAAGGGAATTGAGAGATAGGGAGCCAAAGGGCTATTGGGAGAGGGATAAATCAGGATCCAATGAGATGGTTTTTCGCATTGGCACCTACGAAGCCGACCGCAATAGAGAGGCAAAGGCTGGAAATGAAAAAGACCAGGAATGTAATGGGAAAGAAGAGAACAAATCTGAAGAGATTAAAGAGAAAATACCCGAGGAACAAGCGCGGCAATACCAGTTGGATGTTCTGGAACAGGCTAAAAAGAAAAACACTATTGCTTTCCTCGAGACCGGGGCGGGGAAGACTCTGATAGCTGTTCTTCTAATCAGAAGCCTTAGCAATGAGTTGCAAAAGCAGAACAAGAAAATGCTTGCTGTGTTTCTAGTTCCTAAAGTTCCGCTTGTTTATCAGGTATTATTTTCTTTGCTTATTAACTTGATGGTATTTGTTCTCTTGAAATATTATAGAAAGCTTAATTTGGCATCTCTCTCATCTGTTAGCAAGCTGAAGCTATTCGTGAAAGGACCGGTTACCAAGTTGGTCATTACTGTGGTGAAATGGGTCAGGATTTCTGGGATGCTCGAAGGTGGCAGCGGGAGTTTGAAACCAAACAGGTAGTCTTTAAAGTTTCTCTTCGGAGTAAAACATGCTATGCTTTTATGATCGACGTACTTTTTTTCGTACTTTAACGTCTTACATTCCTTGCTTCATTTGTCTTGTTTTTTCTATGACTCTCTGCAATTACTCTGCATGCTCCTTGGGCCTCCTTCCTTGGCTGTAAAATACGAAGTTTTGGCTGCATTATACTTAATAGGTTCATTGGTTAAATTATTTGTTTTCCAGCTAAGGATCTTTGTCATTTATGTTTTGAGCTTGAGGGTTTTCTGTGTTAATCGTGATGTAGAGGTTGAGGTTGTTAATTATGGAGATGATTTGTGTGCACTGATTAGTCCATGAAAATGCAAACTACAAAAATTTTGACACTATTTAGGATCTTCATTTACAATTAATCACTCTTGCTGGATATGTAAGCAATAGTACCCATTTCTGAAGTTAGGGAAGGAAGAGAAGGGTGCCTTGTCAGTAATAAATTTGTTATGAATTTCTTTTCTGGTTAAACCCAAGCCATTCATGCTTCTTCATTCTATAAATGGCCGTGGCTTGTAAAGTGGAAACTATATTGGCTGAACTGAGGTATCTGAATAAATGATATCTGAATGAATCATCATACAGGCTTCTGA
The DNA here is from genome assembly GCA_946598075.1 of Artocarpus hirsutus. NCBI lineage: Eukaryota > Viridiplantae > Streptophyta > Magnoliopsida > Rosales > Moraceae > Artocarpus > Artocarpus hirsutus. The sequence goes on from CAMOHE010044089.1 coordinate 86,124, forward strand.
CTGTTCTGTTATTTGCAAGCCTCATTTTGGTTTTTACATGGATCATCCAGCGAAGTGGCGCCTTTACCTTGACTAGCTTAGCATAACGTTTTATTACACTTCAGTTTCCTTATTGATCCTGTCACTGGCTCTACTCCTATTATTGATTCTCTAACCTGCTTGTTGCTGGGGTGTTTTTTTGATAAATATTCTACTCTGCAGGTTCTAGTGATGACTGCTCAAATTCTCTTGAACATTTTGAGACACAGCATAATAAAAATGGAAGCAATCAACCTTTTGATTTTGGACGAGTGCCATCATGCTGTGAAGAAACATCCATATTCTTTAGTGATGTCTGAGTTCTATCACACAACAGCCAAGGAGAAGAGACCATCTGTATTTGGAATGACCGCTTCTCCCGTTAATTTAAAAGGTTTATTTTTGTAATTTATTTTCAACCTTGTTTTTTCTTGGCAACGCTGCAATTTCAAAATGTAAATATAATTCACGATTGTGGTTCTACTCAGGTGTCTCCAGCCAGGTAGATTGTGCAATAAAGATTCGTAATCTTGAAAGTAAATTGGATTCCACAGTTTGTACCATTAAAGATCGTAAAGAGCTAGAAAAATATGTCCCAATGCCCTCTGAGAGGGTGGTGGAGTATGACAAAGCAGCCACCTTGTGGTCCCTTCATGAGCAGATAAAACAAATAGAAGTAGAAGTTGAAGAAGCTGCAAAATCAAGCTCTAGAAGAAGTAAATGGCAATGTATGGGAGCTAGAGATGCTGGAGCCAAGGAAGAGCTGCGCCAAGTATATGGTGTTTCAGAAAGAACAGAAAGTGATGGGGCTGTTAATCTAATTCAAAAGTTGAGGGCCGTAAACTATGCACTTAGTGAATTGGGTCAGTGGTGTGCTTACAAGGTAGGATTTGCCCTTTTTAAACATATCGTTGCTAATCATACGTGCCTTTGTCAGCTTAGTAACTTTTGGCTGGAAAATTACTCGGTCCATTTATTCCACAGGTTGCACAATCTTTCCTGGCAGCTTTACAAAATGACGAGAGGGCTAACTACCAGCTTGATGTTAAGTTTCAAGAGTCCTACCTGAGCAAGGTTGTCTCTCTTTTGCAATGCCATTTGTCAGAGGGAGCTGTCTCTGACAAGGAGAAAGTTTCAGATTCAGATAGTGAAGTCCCTCGTGATGGCACTGACCCTAATGAGATTGAGGAGGGAGAGCTTCCTGACAGTCATGGTAAGTCTGTTGACCTTTGCGAACCTTGCTTAAATGAAACAAACTGCTGTCCAGTGTTCGTTTCTTTTTAATTTTTTTGAAATAAAAACAAAACGTAAATGATGTTGGCCATCGCAAGCAAAGAAAAGAAGATTATATGTTGGTTATTGCAGTGCATAATTGTGTTTTCCTGCTTTTTTTTTTCGTTCTAAATTATTATTTTTTTTCATTTTCCTGGGAGTTGTTGCTTCTCTTTTTTTTAAAAAAATAATAATAATAAAAAAAAGGTGGTAGACCACCTGGTAATTGCAATTCGTAGAGGGCATAAACTATACTTTTAGTGCTACACTGAACTCTTTTCTCTATTTTTACATCACTAATTGAATTTATTAGTCATTTATCCAATTGGATTTGCAATAACTTGGATTCTTTGTTTATTTCTCTACTTGTATTGTGTAGTCGTTTCAGGTGGCGAGCATGTAGATGTGATTATAGGAGCTGCTGTAGCTGATGGAAAAGTGACACCAAAAGTGCAGTCACTAGTTAAGATACTTCTTACATATCAGCACACAGAAGATTTTCGTGCAATCATCTTTGTGGAGCGTGTTGTGTCTGCTTTGGTTCTTCCAAAGGTTCTATATGTTAATACATATTATTTTCTGAGCCTTTCAGATCTAGTATTCTCTTCTCAGTTCCTTATTATATTGTCATGTTCTGTCAAGCATGCAGGTCTTTGCAGAACTTCCATCTTTAGGCTTCATTAGGTGTGCTAGCTTGATTGGTCATAACAACAGTCAGGAAATGCGAACTTGCCAAATGCAGGACACAATTGCAAAGTTCCGGGATGGACGTGTATGTTCAAATTCTACTCCTGCTGACTCAATAAATAGATGGATCTCATCATTTTAGATGCTCTCATTTTAGATACTTTTTCATCTGTAAAGTTCTTGCACTTGTTTTGCAGGTTACATTGTTAGTTGCGACTAGTGTCGCTGAGGAAGGTCTTGATATTCGGCAATGTAACGTAGTTATTCGCTTTGATCTTGCAAAAACTGTACTGGCATACATTCAGTCCAGGGGTCGTGCTAGAAAGCCGGGATCCGACTATATTTTGATGGTTGAGAGGTACATAGTCTCATCAGGCTGAAGATTGCAAACAAAATCTGAGAGAAAAAACTGAATCTTTATGTCTATTTGTTGCCACATAATGTAATACTTGGTACTTGGTAGTATTATTCATTATTGGCCTTACTTTTTAACTTGGTCCGTTTGTAATCTTTACATGGAAAAATGCTTGGGAACTGAGTGCTTATCTTTAATTTTTTTAGGGGGAATTTATCACATGAAGCATTCTTAAGGAATGCCAGGAATAGTGAGGAAACCTTGCGGAAAGAAGCAATTGAGAGAACCGACCTGAGTCATCTAAAGGATACTTCGAGGCTAATTTCAATTGATACAACACCAGGTACAATGTACCAGGTGGAGTCAACGGGTGCCGTTGTGAGTTTAAATTCTGCTGTTGGACTCATCCATTTTTACTGCTCTCAGCTGCCCAGTGACAGGTGCTTCTTTTCAGTCAATTTAATCACCTCTTAACGAATTCTTGCTGCAATTAGAATCTTTGGTTAAAATTTCAGTTGCTGTTGCTTTAATCGATCAGGTATTCAATACTTCGTCCTGAGTTTGTTATGGTAAGGCATGAGAAGCCTGGAGGTCCCACTGAGTATTCATGCAAGCTTCAACTTCCTTGTAATGCCCCATTTGAGACACTTGAGGGTCCCGTATGCAGTTCAATGCGCCTTGCACAACAGGCATGTGTCATTTTACCATAAACATGCTATGCCTTTTTCTCAAAGCATTCAACAGTTTTCATTTTTGTTTTATTTTGTGGTTCTGCAGGCTGTTTGCTTGGCTGCTTGCAAGAAGCTGCACGAGATGGGAGCATTTACTGACATGCTTTTGCCGGACAAGGGAAGTGGAGAAGAAAGAGAAAAGATTGACCAGAATCATGAAGACCCACTTTCCGGAACTGCTAGGCATAGAGAGTTTTATCCTGAAGGAGTGGCTGATGTTCTCAAGGTACCTTTATCCTGCTTGTTTTATGCTGTAGATTGTCTCGTAATTGTTTAGCTCAAGGAGATCTAGAACTTTAATAGAACACGTACTTTCTTTGGTGTTTCAGGGAGAATGGATCTTATCTGGAAGGGATGTTTGCAACAACTCCAACTTGCGTTTATTTATGTATGATGTGAAATGTGTAAACATAGGCTCTTCTAAAGATCCGTTTTTGACTCGGGTTTCAGATTTTGCAGTGCTTTTTGGCAATGAGCTGGATGCAGAGGTACCTTGTTTTTATTTATGTCTTTGATGTGGTAGTCTCAATTTCACCCTTTAACTGTAGTTTCTGGTAATAGGTGTTATCGATGTCAATGGATCTATTTATCGCTCGAACCATGACTACAAAAGCATTGCTTGTCTTCAGGGGTTTGATAGATATCACGCAAAGTCAGGTTAAATATTTGACTACCTTACTGGAATCTGCTTAATTTAATAAGCATTTCACTGCATAGATTTTCAGCAACTGATGATTGAATGAAAATGCTATCCTTTACAGTTGGCGTCCCTAAAGAGTTTTCATGTAAGATTGATGAGCATTGTGCTTGATGTGGATGTTGAACCTTCCACCACTCCTTGGGATCCTGCAAAGGCATATTTGTTTGTCCCTGTGGTTAGCGATAAGTCTGTAGATCCTTTTGAAGAAATTGACTGGGATCTGGTTGAGAAAATAATTTGTACAGATGCTTGGAGAAATCCCCTTCAAAGAGCTCGACCAGATGTCTACCTTGGCACAAATGAGCGTACGTTAGGTGGAGATAGAAGGGAGTATGGGTTTGGAAAACTGCGTCATGGCATGGCTTTTGGGCAGAAGTCCCATCCCACATATGGTATTAGAGGAGCTGTTGCGCAATTTGATGTTGTGAAAGCGTCTGGATTGGTTCCTAGTTGGGGTGCATTTGAAGCGCAGAAGAATGTAGATTTTCCCCAAGGCAAACTTATAATGGCTGATACTTCTACAAGTGCCGAAGATTTGGTAGGGAGAATCGTAACAGCTGCTCACTCTGGGAAGAGGTTTTATGTGGATTCAATATGTTATGGTATGACTGCAGAGAACTCTTTCCCGAGGAAAGAAGGCTATCTTGGCCCGCTGGAGTATAGCTCATATGCTGATTATTACAAACAAAAGTACGTACACATCCTCACATTATTTGGTCTCTAGTTCCTTTATCTTGCCTTGAAGAAATTGGCTGGAAAAAAAAAATGTATATCCCTGCTTTTCCACGCCCGGAAATTTTGTGATTCTAATGCATGGGGCTGGGTAGCCACAATGCACCTAGATGTTGTGCCTGAAGAAAAGAAAAGGCTAATCTTACTCTGTCAAGGAAATATGTTAAATCTCTACTATTGTCAAGTGAAAATGCATGGACATATTGTTGTCAGCCATTCCGAGCATTTTCTAGTGGCAATACTTGTGATCCTTGCAGATTTGATAAGCTCTTTCTTTCTTCTTGCACAGCAACATCGTGCTTTTGGCTATTGGGTCCTCTTTTATACAGGTATGGAGTTGAGTTGATGTATAAGCAACAACCTCTTATAAGAGGACGTGGTGTCTCCTACTGTAAGAACCTTCTGTCTCCTCGATTTGAACATGCAGAAGGTACAGTTTTGCTGTTTCTGCCTTTCAACTTGGTTTGTTTTACATTCCTGACTTCTTGTTATTTATTGAGCAAATGGAGCAATTTTGTTTGTCTAGGTGACTCTGACGAGAGTGTAGACAAAACATACTTTGTTTTTCTCCCTCCTGAGCTGTGTTTAGTGCACCCACTGCCTGGCTCCCTTGTTCGTGGAGCTCAGAGATTGCCCTCAATAATGAGGAGAGTTGAAAGCATGCTTCTTGCGATTCAGCTCAAGCATATTATAAACCATTCTGTCCCCGCTTCAAAGGTGCTTCATTGACTTTAAAGGTTAATTTTAATTATTTATAGACTATCGATTTGACTGGTTGTTGTTGTCTACAGATCTTGGAAGCCTTGACAGCTGCTTCGTGCCAAGAGACATTTTGTTATGAAAGGGCTGAGCTTCTTGGTGATGCTTACCTGAAATGGGTTGTTAGTAGATTTCTCTTTCTTAAATATCCTCAAAAACATGAGGGTCAGCTTACTAGGATGAGGCAACAAATGGTGAGTAACATGATTTTATATCAGTATGCTCTCAGCAAAGGACTTCAATCTTATATCCAAGCAGATAGCTTCGCCCCATCCCGATGGGCTGCTCCTGGTGTGTTGCCTGTCTTCGACGAGGATACCAAAGACGGAGATTCATTCTTGTTTGATCAGGGGAGATCAGTTACTGAGAATCTACAGGAAAAGGATCAACCTTGTGATGGATATGAAGATGATGAATTGGAAGATGGTGAGCTTGAGGGTGACTCTAGTTCTTACAGAGTTCTGTCTAGCAAAACTCTTGCAGATGTTGTGGAAGCACTTATTGGAGTTTATTATGTAGAAGGTGGGAAGAACGCTGCTAACCACCTAATGAAATGGATCGGAATTGAGGTAGAGTTCGATCCTGATGAGATAGAGTGCACAAGAAGACCATCCAACGTTCCAGAGAGCGTACTTAGGAGTGTTGACTTTGCTGCCTTAGAGGGGGCTTTGAGCATTAAATTTAAAGACCGTGTTCTGTTGGTAGAAGCCATTACTCATGCTTCTCGGCCATCTTCTGGCGTATCCTGCTATCAGCGATTGGAATTTGTTGGCGATGCAGTCTTAGATCATCTTATCACCAAGCATTTGTTCTTCTCATACACGAATCTGCCCCCTGGCCGATTGACTGACCTGCGAGCTGCTGCAGTAAATAATGAAAATTTTGCTCGCGTTGCCGTAAGACATAATCTCCATGAGCACCTTCGCCATGGTTCAAGTGCCCTTGAAAAGCAGGTTTTCTATTTTCTTTCTCACTAATTAAATATTTTTGTTTTGTTATGTTATATTTGTAAACTGACTGATTTTTGGTTTGTTCACAGATTCGGGATTTTGTCAAGGAAGTTCATTTGGAATTGTCCAAGCCAGGCTTCAACTCCTTTGGTTTAGGGGACTGCAAAGCTCCAAAAGTTCTTGGTGATATTGTCGAGTCCATTGCAGGTGCTATTTTTCTTGACAGTGGACGTGATACTGCGGTAGTATGGAAGGTCAGCTTTCTCAAAGACTCACATTTCATCTTGCCCACACCCCAAGAATGCTTTGGTTTATGATACGAGAATTGATGTATAGAATTTCTGATGTTAACCTCCTTTTTCTTAGGTGTTTGAGCCTCTATTGCACCCAATGGTTACTCCAGAGACGCTCCCAATGCACCCTGTGCGCGAGCTACAAGAAAGATGCCAGCAGCAAGCAGAAGGTTTGGAATACAAAGCCACCCGAAATGGCAATGTAGCTACCGTCGAAGTCTTCATTGATGGTGTCCAAGTCGGCATAGCTCAGAATGCACAAAAGAAGATGGCGCAGAAACTAGCAGCCAGGAATGCACTTGCAGCTTTAAAAGAGAAGGAAACGGCCGAAGCAAAGGAGAAGGACGACGAAAATGAGAAGAAGAAGAACGGTCCCCAAACATTTACGCGACAAACATTAAACGATATATGCCTGCGTAAAAACTGGCCCATGCCATTCTACCGGTAAGAAAACTGTTCAACATTGCTCAGCCTTAGGCCAATATTGTTCATGCTTGGTTTGTGCTTAGAAGATTGTAATGTTTCATTTTGTAGGTGCGTGAACGAGGGTGGCCCTGCACATGCGAAAAGGTTTACTTTTGCCGTGCGAGTGAACACAACAGACAGGGGATGGACTGACGAATGTGTGGGAGAACCCATGCCAAGCGTCAAGAAGGCCAAGGACTCTGCAGCTGTTCTTCTCTTGGACCTTTTGAATAAGTTGTACTCGTGATTGAAACTTCGAGCTCTGGTGTTCACATCCGTACTTTTACACTTGGATGCCGTTCGCCATTGTTATTTTACCGAAGAGAATTCAACCAAAAGGCCTTGTTAAAATGGAAAAATAATTACAAGGTCCTGTAAGATTTGATTTATAAAACAAGTGTCCTGTTGTATTGCAATATAATAATTTCTAAAAAAAAGTTTTTAATGTGGAACGAGTTACTAGTGCAACTTGTCTAACTCTTAAGATTTTGCGTTATTTTCTAAGGGAAAAGAAGGAAAAGAAAAGAAAATTCTTGCGTTATTTATGTTTATACTAGATTTGCATTAGGCTCTATTTTTTATTTTTTATTTTGCTGGTAATGTATTATTTATGTCTGAACTTTTCCCCTTCATCGGCGCTTCAATGCCCTGTTTCGAATGTTTGATATTATCTAAAATAAAATCACATCAAAAATAAAGAAGCATATAAAATTGACTTAATATTCTAAATTCCAAGATAGAATCCCATCCTACATTAAAAGTCTCATTTTCCTCAGCCTAACTATCCCTTTTGCATATCCCAAAATGCAATGAAAAAAGCTTCCTTATCCTTATTCTGAGAAATAAACAACAACAGTTCCCAAAATTGCATGTTTTACTTCCCGAAAAATCAATAATTGCAGCATGAAAAGAAAATATTTGTCGAAACGCTTAAGTTCTAACACACACAGTCTTCTCTCTGGAATCTGAAAATTACGCAAGAATCATCGCTAAAAGTAAATAATGAAGGCAGAAAGAAATGAAGGACATCATAAAAAATAAAAAAAAAAAAGGAACTAGTTGAATTGAAACGCGCATATGGGGGTCTTTAATATATAATTTTCTAGTAAACAATAGTTGGTTCAAGGATTGTGAACTGCTTAAAGCAAAATTCCAATCGTTAGGCATATAATTAGGAAAACTTAACCAGCAAGTCTTTCTTCTTTGCTTGATAAACCAAACGAGGGATTCCCCACCATCCCAGTTGCAAAAATGAAATCAAAACTCAAAAAAGTTTTTCATCACAACATCTTCCACGTCGTTGATCAAACAACTTATTCGAATAAACAGAAATCAGAAATCGGTCTCCGTCTACCGCCTCAGAGTATGCAGAATGTACTCAGCATAAAGGTCCCTGCAACAAATTAACTCAAAATGATCAAAGTAGATTCTCATATTATTTGTTACTGCATATTTAAATTTTGCTTATAATTGACTTACATTGAGTACTGGATGGCTTCAGCGGCAGTGGAAGAGGGTAAAAATTCATTAACTGCAACCTCTTTGTTTTCGTTTTTCTTGTCTGTGCAAAAATGTTAAAGCAGCCACAATGCTTTCGAATGTAAATAAATCACAAACTATCTTCATGAACGTAAACTGGGGTTTGGGATTTTGTAATATAAAATTCAGAAGGATACAGTCTTCAAAGAAGCGGCGGATCTCCGAAAGGCGATGAGGAGGGAGCTCTTTGATGTCAGTGTAGTGCTTGTACTCTGGATCATCAGCACAGACAGCAATGATCTTATCATCTTTCTCTCCCTGAAAGAACACAAAGTAGTTGTTGCAATAAGATAATGGAAAAAGACAACAAAATTCAATTTGTTACTGATCCTTTCAAAAAAAAAAAAGGTACCTGGTCAATCATGGGCATAAGTCCTATGGCCTTGGCTCGCAGAAAACAACCAGGAAGAACCGGTTCCTACTCAACGAAAGAAAGTTGGTTCAAGTATTTATCGATGCTCATTGTTAAGCTTTAAAATGCAGTAATTGAACTTACAGAATAACATTAAGAATATGATGCACA